>CM044445.1:4545084-4556904 GCA_024363595.1 Xenopus borealis
TTTAAGAAAAATCCAGCAAGAATATACCTGAGTATTTTGATCCTTTAATGTGTATTAGATAGATATCAGTAAAATATTTAAAACATAGAATTGGCTTTGGCTTTAAGCTGAATTCTTTGCTAACTATTGTACATTCAACAGTTTATTTGCCATGATATATAAATAACAGTCATATTTCATCATTATGTCAACACAACAAACTTAGAAAGCAGGAAGGCTTGTATTTCTCTTTAGCCCTGAGGTTGCCAATCAAGTCCTACACAAACAACAGTATCTCAAAGTCTTACAAAAATGTGACTGCCTGTTACAAAAGAATGATATCATTGCAAAGCTAGGCTCGTGGCCAATGTATCTCAAACAATGAATCAAACAGAGTTATGAAAGTATTTTACAGATTCTTGTATTTTGATTTGCCCAAACCTAAATGAACCTTATATCTTTTTTAAGCAGCAGTCGGAATTTGACACTGGTAGTTCTCTATCCTCAGTATGTATTAATGCCCTTCCAGGCTTCCAGCCAAGGACGTAACTACAGAGGAAACCGGCCCTGTGGCTGCAGGGGGCCCAGGAGGTATAGGGGCCCTATGAGGTCCTTATTCATATACAGTTTAAATAAATATTGGTAAATCTCTAGACATTTTGGGGGCCTGAAAAAAAAATAGCTGTGGGCCCCGTTATATCTAGTTACGCTTATGCTTCCAGCAGCCTTTGTGGGTAGCTCTGTAAAAGGTTAAAACTAAATAAGCCTTATCAGAAATGTCCACCTAAATATACCAGTAAACCCTCAAAATATTGCTGCTCTGAGTCCTCTGTCAAAAGAAACACTGCATCTCTTTCCTTCTATTGTGTACACATGGGCTTCTGTATCAGACTTCCTGTTTTCATCTTAAATCTCCAGGGCTAGGGCTTGAGCATGCTCAGTTTGCTCCTCTTACCCCCCTCCCTTCTCTACTGTAATCTGAGCCCAGAGCTATGAATGAGCAGGAAGAGACTCAGGCAGGAAGTGATGTCACACCAAGCTAATAATGCAGCTGCTATCTTAAGCAAACAGAGAGCTTCTAGAGTTTTTTACTCAGGTATGGTAAAACATTCTACAAAATAAATATAGCATTCTAGCTTGCAATAAAATGCCTCCATAGCTTTCCTTCACCCTTTAAATGACTTTGAAATATAAGATGAAAAGCTGAGAAGAGGAAGTCATGATAAACTCCTAATAGAATTAACTGTGCTTCTGTATTATGAGAAGGAACACATGGAACAACAACATTGAAATGATGACATCAATGAATTATTATATCTGGCCAGCATCAGAGACAAAGAAAGGACTCCAGGATACAAAATGCTAAAAAATCTCTTAACATGTTGTCAAGCATAGGAAATTAAATTAGCTTTATTATATGCTCATGAAATTATGACAGTCACAAAAACAGGTAAGAAAACAGTTGTATTTGAATATAGGTGTTTACACAGAATATTGGGCATTTGCTTTCTAAACCAGAATACCATTGAAGAGCAGTGGTGCCAAATTAAAAAATTATTAAAATCAGATGAACCATATAATAAAAATCTTTTTTCTGGCTCCTACAAATACTGTATGTCTGCATTTTAAAGGGAGGAAAATCTAAATAAAACCAGTTTTTTCTCTGGAAGTAAAATCAGCACAGTCTTGGGGCAAATTTATCAAGGCTCGAATTTGAAGTGCAAAAAGTTAGAATTCGAATTAAAAAAAATTTTTTTTCGATAGAATAGGTCCATTTTCGATCGAATAGGTCCGCATTCGATTAGATTTTAAAAGTCCACCAATTGACTCCATATAGGTTCTAGGTTGTTTCCCATATGATAAAACAGCAATTTTGCAGGTTTTAGATGGCAAATGGTGATAAATCTGCGCCTTGGTGTTTTTATTACAGGCATAGCGCTACACAAAGCTTAACATCAAGTGCAATGCCAAGAATTGACTGGGTTGAAGTAACAGAAACCACTAACAATCTATGGAAATCTGGGGTACGAGTCTAGGTTTAGGAGATACCAGGGGAACACCAGTGTGCACCATCACATTCTTGACAAGTGTAAATTGGTTTGCTGAGATGGGAGTGGAAGAACGTTGCTAGTTCCCACAGAGCCCTGACCTCATCCCAACTAAAGCTTTGTGTGATGAACTGAAACTTCAGTATGCAACCTCACTGATGTTCTTTGGACTGAATGAGTCATTTAAGTCAAGTTGGCAAAACAGTCACGTTTAGGAACTTCAAGTAACAATGACTTACAAAAGCAGCCCTAGCAGCAAAACATTTTTCAACATGACCTATACGTAACTTAAATATATCAATATGTTGTTTTTTAGATTCAGTAGCACTTTAAGGGCAATCTTGAACGTCAACTTGTTTCATGCACCATCCCCAGTGACTCTCGATTAACACGAGGAAGGATCAGGTGTCGAAAGACTTATGTTGTTGGGTTTTCTCTTGTTCTAAAGATCACAATGTAAATGTTTGAATTTTCGTCATTACCTAAAGAATTGTAGGGATTAACTGTTCCCATCCACTGCATGCTCCTGTGCAACACAAAACCTTGGATTTTAGAATAAAGTTGGTCATAAATGGCAATATCCACCACAAGGGTACAAAAGGTGAGTCTCCATCTCTGATTATTGTTCACATGGAGTTCCATGCAGTCCAGTCAAGAGAGGATGATATCCACAACCTGATGTTCTTCTAAAACAAAGCTGATAAGAAGTGGTATTGCAGGGCAACAAAATTAAAATGAATTGGGACCCCACTGCTAATGCTGTTTTCCATGTTGCTCTATGACCTGCACCATATCTGGCAACATGCAGCACATCTATAACATATACATATGATGGCAGCCACAGTCTGGAGGGTGAAGCTGGGGAGATAAATACAGGTCTTCACTGGTCTTTATCTCACTCTGCTGCCAAGGCACCAGCGCTACTTATTGTAAGTCCATTGCATACATTTAAATCTGGGGTTTTGATTCTTGTTTTACTGTTAAAATTGGACCAAGAAAAAGTGGAAATCCCAGTTATTTTAGCAACATTGTAATATGTTTAACCAAGAAAAAAACTGTTGAGCTTCAGATGATTTATATTCTTGTTGTTTTCACTGTCATTGTGAGTTCTAAAAGGCTGACTGTAAAGAGACACATTTTTAGACACTTGTTAAAAAAATTCTAAAGTTAGCTGTCCCAATTTACTGCATGCTCCTGTGCTACTCAAAACCATAGATGTCAGGTTGTCAGAAAAGCAGTGGTGTAACAATAGAGTAAGCAGACATTTCTATAGAAATCCCTCTCTTACCAGCTGCCCTTCTAGACGTTAGCAGGAGGGTGTGGGTACAGGTAGGGTTTGTTGTGCGTCGGGCCCCTCCAAAGATTTTTTTGTGAGAGTGGGCAGGGCCATTTAGTTACACAGATGCACAATACGTGACGCAAGATACTGAAAGAGCCATCCTGCAGTGATGCCATGAAAGGGATGGGGCGGGCCGCGGTGCTAAGCCCACAACCTGAATATTTTGTGCAGGAGCAGGCCTGAACTCTTCCTAGATGCTGGTGCACACATCGTCTACCAAAAAAGAAATGTTTGATCATTTAGTTTTTACCAAAGATCTCTGTGAACATAATTCAACTAAAGTGTTACTTCTGGGAACATTAAAGTTTATTTTCTAATTTTGTTGTGTTTTTAATTTATTGAGCTTATTGCCTTCCACTATAGGTACAGTTACTTTAATGTTTTTAATTAAAGATCTCACTATCTGTGATTTTATTACAAAGATATAATTAGTACTTTCTTACCTTGTAAGTAGATTATTGATGTATTCCTAAGGTTTACTCATTACTTTCTATTATTTCTGCCATAGTAAAAGATTTTGACTTGTTTCTTCAAACAGATACATGTTATAATAGGTAAGAAAAGAAAAATGTCAACGGCATTTAATGGGTTCCTTGAAGGAAAAGAAGATTACAAAGTTATTCAGCAGTCTCCCTCTGTATATTTGGGTCACAATAATTTCCTTATATTACCCTCTGTAGGGGACAAGAGAAATCTTTCCCCTGTTTTTCTGCCTGTGACATCATCAATCCCAGTTACAGGCTGGAGAGCAATCCAATTGGCTGTGCACCCCAGTGCATCCTTTTAAGAGAGGGTGTGCCTGATTTTGTAGCCAAACGTACAGGGTCTCCTAGAGAGCTGAACAGAGCCAGCATGAATAGCTGTAAGACTGTCAAGTACAGAGAAGCTGTTAAATTTATGTAGTCTATGGCGGTTCAGATTGAGCCCAGCCTGTCCCCTGCCAAGCTGCTAGAAACTCAGAAGGAGAAAGTTGCACTGTTGCAGGGCTGCCTGTAATCTCCAGTGTGACTGCCTCTGAGAGCACCCCGGTGAGTGAGCCACCCAAGGGAGAATACTGTCAAGGATACAAGCATGGGGCCCCAAAGTGAAGACAGGTATTTACCTGCTAAGTGGGAGCTGCTGTTAAATTCCAAAGGAAGAGGTACTTTTGGGAAATTGTAGCACTACCTATGGAATAACAGCTCTAGGGAAGTGACATATCATTTGAACTGTGTGGTTATTAACCCCTTCCAGGGGATTGGGACATTGATATTAAAAATGGCTGTGTTGGAGCAACAGTTAAGTACCTAATAGTGATTTAGGTAGTGTCCCATATGTCCCCAGTGTAGGAGTGCATGGTGTATTAGTTTGCTCAAGTTTTACTGCAGTTTATTTAAAGTTTATATTTGTTTAATTTGAAAACTGTGTGTGTTTTATTATTCCTAGTGGAATCCCCCTAAGGTGTGTTCCTCAGTGTTCCATAGGTGGAGGCACTTGCTGTAATTCCCAGTTCCCGGTACTTTTCATACACAAAGGGGACTCAGTAACCAAATTAGGGTGATACCTCCATGTTGGTTAACCTTTGGTGTGATATCCTATTTGGGTTGGCACCTGGACAATGTCAACTTATCCACTGCATTAGTCTGTATTGAAAGTCATTTTAAAAACTCTGGAGTGTGTTACGCCTACCTGGTCATAAAGGTGGCACCAACAAAACATTCTGTGTTACAATATTCACTTTACAGGTTAATGCATGACTAGCTTAAGCAACTAAAATGCCGATGCATATAAGTCCTTAAGATAACATAAGGCATATAGAGGCTCAAATAGGCACATACACAGGGGAATGCCCTGTAACCCAGATTTATAATCATATTGTAAATATATGTCTATGTAACTATGCATCAGATGACAATCAACATTATTAACCTTTATTTTTTAGCCTGACGCATTTCACCTACAAAATTTTCTTGCAATATTTATGATTCATCTATGTCCTCATCTTATGTGATACTTTCCAATCACTATGTCACTACCTTTTTTTTTAAGTTTTTGCTCAATTTTATTGAGTTTTTTTCCTGACCTAACTGTAAGATGAGATGAATTTAGTAAATAACCCCCACAGTGTCCATAAAAAATAACTATATTTACTGTACATGTCCTCAGACATGTTTAACGTGTTTCAGTGGATTTGTATTTCTATTACTCGTCTCCAAAGTGTCAGTTTATCTCAGTGAGCCCATGGCAACAGAGGTCATTTGTACTTAGCATACTTGCCATACAAACATATTTGTATGTGTGTACTCCACTCCAAGTCGTCATAATGAACTAAAGTTTTCATAAAGAAAGACAGGCACAGACCTCAATAAAATAATAGTTTTTTTAAATAATTAAAAATCCTTTGACTTCGACTATTCGCCAGCTTAAAGCTGCCAAATTGCCATTGCCTGTCCTGAAAAAATTTGTAAGATCCAAGAATTCAAAGTATTTTGCGGAGAATCGTTTGATCGTTTTGAATCGAAAATGGACCTATTCTATTAAATAGGTCCATTTTCAATCGAAAGAGCCCTTTAAAAAACTTTGAGGGTCAAATTTCAAAGTTTTTTTCATTTCGAAAATTCAGCCCTAAGTAAATCTGCCCTTCAGTGTCCATAGGAAACACCATTATTATGCTGCCAGATGTATTTGCAGTAGATAACCTTAAGCATGTTCGACAGGTTTTGGTGGGTTTGTATGCATATTACTGAACTCCAAAGTGTCAACCTCAGATCATCCATGGCAACAAAGGACATTGGTACTTATCGAACTTGCCATACAAGCATATGTACCCTGCAACTCTCTGCCAATGGAGCTTTGACTACTTGTCATTGTATGAACCTCAAGTGTGAAACTTGGCATTGGTTGATTTGGGGGGCAGCACCAAAGATGCAGATGGCAGCTTGACATGGAAGATCACACACACACCCACTTCAATGGAGTCTTATGGGAACCAGTCCAGCCGCTAGTGACAATAATCTTTGGAGTGCTGATATCACTTAAGATTTTCTAGGATCCACAAGTCTTTAGGGGTGACAGTAGAGGAATACATAGCATCAGTATACTTATTGTGTAGAAGATTTTTTATATTTGTTTCCTATGGAGCAGTCTGGGTGGTGTGCTTCAAGAAGAACAATGTGGCTTATTTATCAAAAGCTTTCCACAAATTAAAAAAACATTGTAAAGATCAGACTCTTTTAACAAAGTATTGCTCCTCTGATTTTTTTTTTTTGTGTTTGCCAGCATTTTTTCCTATGAAACAAAAAACGTGAAGTGAACAGCCATCAAGTGAGAACATTCTAGACAGGAACCATTTAAAAAAACCTCATTAACATTTAGTTGTATCTGTTTTTGTGCTAATTAAACCTTTTTAGGGCAGCAGGACTCACCACTTTTTCTTGTTTAACATTGTCACCAACTATGTCTGACCCACCATTAAGATAATGTCTTCTCCCCCTGAGGAGAAGGACAGTTGCACCTGTAACTGTAGAGGGAAACACAATAGGATGAGCCCATAAAGGCCCCCAGTTTTTCCAGGAGTGTAGGCTTCTAGGGGAAACTTGGAAAAATTGCTTAGAATGAACCACAGGTTAGTTTAACCTCATCCAAACCTTCCCTCTCCTATCAGTTAGCCCAAGACAAACCCAACAAGCACATAACTGCTATCTTCTCTTCAAACTTCTGCTCAAGAAGATTTTATTTTTTGAGTCGGCTCAAAAAGGAGGACATCTTTTTTGAGATTAAACTGAAATTGGCTGTACCTGAATGAAAACATCACTTGCACAATAAACAGGTCAATACACAATCAACAGCTGAGCAGCTGCCTATTTAAATGTAATACTGTAAGTATTTAAGAATTTTTTTATGTGCACTTCTAGGATGAAAATTGGAGAAATAGAATATTTTATTATATAAATGTAACGGCAACATAAAGACGATTTTTTTTTTTACATTGGAACCCATTGAAAAAATCCACAAATTTCACAACTGAAATTGCAAAAATACTATCAGACAAACTGACGTTAAAATAATTTGTTAAAATGTATATGCATTTAGTGAATTTAGCGAGTGCTTAATTTCTCTATGTAAATCCAGAGTAAAACCATTTAGAAATTGGTGTAAGTTTTCTATGGAGTTATGGAGGTAATGCCATATTCAGTGATTCAGTTAAATGGCTAAATAACTTTAATCTATGTGATGTAAAACAAAGAAATTAATAATTTGGAGGCTTTGTTGGGAATTTACAGCACTATGGCAATGTGGCCCTTATATCAATGTTTTCATCTCGTTATAAAGTTTGGGGACAATAAATAATGCACTTTTCCAAGCTGTGTCTGTGAGCAGAGGTTATGTCACCCTAACACTAAACCAACATTTTTTACTCGTGAGCCACATTCAAATGTAAAAAGGGTTGGGGAGCAACACAAGCATTAAAAAGTCTCTTAGGGTGCTAAATAAGTGCTGTGATTGACTATTCGGTAACCCCTATGTGGACTAGCAGCCTACAGGAGGCTCTGCTTGGCACTGTACTTAGTTTTTATGCAATTAAAACATACTTCCAAACCTGAAATTCAAAAATAAGCACCTGCTTTGAGGACACCGAGAGCAACATCCAAGTGGTTAGAGAGCAACATGTTGCTCACGATCTACTGGTTGGGGATCACTGACCTAGCGGGTGCCCCTAGGCCCGCTGTCGTTTGTCACCCCTGTCCACTCTGTTTTATTTGCTCAAATTTTCATCTGGACGGAGCAATGGGAATTGGCACACAGGAAATTTACATTTCTGAACCAATGCCACCCTAGGCCCGGGCCTAGGTGGCTTCTCCACAAACCCGTGCCTGGTCACCACCACCCACCCACAACAAAATGTGGAGCAGAAAATTATTCTGCAAAATAGAACACAGTAAGGTTTCAAGAAAAACATTCAGTTTTTAAGAATACAAGTATTGTTTGTTTAACCTGCTGTGGAGAACTTCAGAGCTGGACCAGCTGGACTGACCACATTCTCCAACTTGTTTGGTCACGATAGGGATAATATAATAACAAAAGGTGAAAACACTGCAGCCAGGCACCCAAAAACACTGTCAGCATGTGAAAGGCTAAGGCAGCGGTTCCCAAACTGTAAGGCTGACCTCATGGGGGGCTTGGAGCTGTCTTTACATTTTATTCTCCACCATGCCTTAGGGTGGCCACCTTATCTTGAAAAAAATACCGGCCTTCCTATATATTTATCTTTTTGTCCTATTAGGGTAACATTGGAGTAAATACAGGGCCGTAAGGTAAGAAACTTGTCTCAGGTTGCATTGAGTGGCCAGTTACTGGGGTGGCAAAAAGCTCTCTTGGATATTCTTGAAGTGGCTGAATATTTTCAAGCTTGACAGTGGGAAATCTATCATCTGACTTTTCCAATTCTATACAAGGATTTGTCACTGAGCAAGCACCATCTCACAAATTTCTGGATTATTTTGTGATGTAGCATCTCCTTTGTATTCTATGGCACATTTAAGTGGCAAGAACTGACCTATATGTTGTTACTATGTTATAAGGCTGCTGACCCCATTGGAACTGCTGCCCTTTTGTATGTCAGTTCTCCAAAGTCCAGGCCTAGCGTACTTCAGTGGGTCAGGAAAACTGTATCACTTCAAACCTGTAGAACAATTTATTGCTTCACCAGGTGCATACAGTGGAGTTGCTGGACACAATGTACATATGCCATTATGTGTTATAAGCCCCTATGGACCTGATGACTCCACTGACAGTCAGCTGGTGAGTTGGAAGGGGAGGCATATAGGACTACCATTTGCACTACTCTCTGCCACCTTCAATCCACTGCATGTATGTTTTTGAGGCAGAGACACTGCTCCGCTTTTGAGCCCATGCTTCAAGATATTTATTGTAACAAATGTGATGTCATAAGCACCAAAGAACATGAGCACCTTGAGTTGCTTCTGGATCAAGTCTGTGATCTACTGGTTACCAGTTCATGACTGATAGGGACATCACAATCTTCCCATTGACTTCTAAGGGTTCTAGTTTTTCATGGTTTTTACACTTGTTGTTTGTCCCCATGGCTTCTCTGAACACCTTTGCATCATATAAAAGTAGGGACCATCATAGATTTAGCCATTATTATGGATATCGAGACATTTAGGGGTTAACAGGGTGGTATGACTTTAATGTGGCTGTTTTGTCATCACATGTGGCTATATCTAGCTGTATTATTCTCTTGAGCTATTTCTATATGTGACCTTAATGTAATATATTTTCAAAGGTAAACAAGAGTTGGTATTTGGTGGATTAAATGGTTATGGAATGAAAAACTGCAAACATGTTCCAGAAAAACTTGATTATGATCTTCTGAATGATCATTGGGATTACTATGACAAATGTTTAAGGCAGAGATGCTGTTGAATAAATTATAAGTGACATGCAATATGGGTCTGCAACTGGCAGTTTCAGTTCATAAAGCAGTTTAAGCAGTTGAAAATCTGCTTAGAAAACACGAACAAGTGGCATTTTATACCAAACAGTTGTCACCATCCCATACCCAACAGCAGCACAAACGGTAAATGCAGAAATGACAATTTTGCATAAATGAAAGAAAATAGAATTCTAAATCTTCAAATAAAAACTAAGGGGGTTATTTACTAAACCTCGATTTATTCTGGTCAGGCTTTGTCCTTGAACCATAGGGGTAGTGTACTTAAATCCAGATGAGTGAATTTGCATGTGTAATCTCAAGTACTTCATTGAAATGCAGTCTATTTACCATACTCAGTTCCAAGAATTTCTTCCTGATTTGTATTTATTCTTCTAAAACTGTAACTAACCTGTTTAGTGTCAGGTTCGGGACCAAGAGCCCACTGCAGCTGCTGCCTCTGTGTCCCACCCCCCCCGGGCCCCCACCAAAGCCGCAAAGCTGCCTCCCTGAACTGCAACCCCGTCTGGCCCTCCTTCATTCCTGTTTCTTTTTGTTTCTTTTTGTGGCTGCACCTGGACCAGGTAGGGAGTTGGAGGCAGCAAAAAAGGTGTATTGCAGGGAGTGGGTCTTTGTCAGGTCCCCCAGGTTTCTTACTAGCCCAGTCCAACCCTAAAGCTGTTCAACAACCCCCTGATTCTGTTATTAATTTGTGTTTATCTATCTGAAACATTCATGTTTAACGTTATTAAAACAGAATTCAACCTGTAAGAGGAAAACCCCTCCCCCTTCCCCTGTGTAGCCCCCCTCTTATTGGACCTTTTTTTTAACCAGACTTTTTTTTGCTTGTAATTATCCAAAAAATTAATTTGTAGTGATTTTAGACATATCATTCAGCGTTTTTTTCCATTAGTATGCTTTATATTAAATATTTTAATAACTTTCATTGCATTCATGGTTTTAGAGAATACAGAGTTTCGAAAAACTGTAATACCACTAACATTTTATCTTTAATGAATGATCCTCTGTGTATCTGATTTTTCCCCTTGATAGTTGGGACGTAATGGTCTGTGTTTCATTGTTCTTTGTTGGTCAGCCCTCTCTATGTTGCCTTATTTAACCTGAAAATACCACTCATGCCCCTAACGCTGACCCTTCTTTGACTTTGGTCCCACTTATTCATACCATGTGTCTTATCATATGGCCCCACTACATAGTCATCAAAGATAAAAGTGTGCATTTTACCCTGTAGCTACATTTCCAATAGACTTCACAGGAAACATCCTCTTAACTGAAGACCAACAATGATCCATCTCTCTCTCTCAATTGGGCCTACCTATTATTCTGAAACATAGCCCTAAGCATTCTTGCTTTCAGTATTTTCTTATCTTATTTCATGAGTTTTTGTTAGTTAAGTGGATATCCTACAGCAGAATCTAAAGGCCAACATCTAGCTTGACCATTACTACCACCTGTCACTGTCAGACGACATCTGGAAGTTTTTGTGAAAACATAGTTTGTTAAACCTGCCTTTAAAATGACAGATGTCTTTTAAGAGAAATGTCCATCAAACTACACGCCCCTTTCTAACTAGAAGTTAGACCAAAAAGGTAAGCTACTATATTTTACTGTTGTCCAGGAGTCTTAAGGCAATGTCTAGCCTGACCATTACGACCAGCTTCCAATATCTGGCAGTTTTGTAGTTGGTTAAAATTGCCTTTCAAAACAATTCTCTTATCACAGGCCTGTCCAACAGGAGACCAGCAGGCCAGATATGGTCTCCCGAAGGCCATGGGCATAGGCAACTGCATGACCACTTTAATATAATCAGGCCGAACGTATTGGATAAGTTGCCAGGTACATACACATGTACAACTGCATTGATTATACGTCTGCCTGAATCATAACTATTGTTTTCTTTTTACAGATATATGCATCAAACTGCACCCCACTTCAATGAGCAACAGGAAGTTAGACTAGAAAGGTAAGGTACAACATTCATAAAAATACTACTACTCTCT
>CM044445.1:4634430-4646248 GCA_024363595.1 Xenopus borealis
ATACTGTAACATGGCACTGGGGAGGCATTAGCCTATTTCTTTTCTGTACATTGGCACAGTTTTGGCCCGGTTAGAGCTGTTATTGGATAGGGTTATGCTGAGGCATATCAGAAGCACCCCCAAAGGGTCTCCCTAAATCTCCTCTACCTGCAAATGAATAGAAATAAAACCAGGTTACTGTAATGGTGCTACAGTCTCCTATAGATAATGACAGCATAATTAGCATGGTATTCATGAGCCAGCAGTAACTAATTCACTTTATGGCTGAAAATCTTTCCTTATCAGCAGCTTGCTTACAGATCATATAACATATTAGTGATATAGCCCGTGAACCTCTGTAATAACTGGTGGTCTTACCCCTCATACTGAGTAACCCAAGCAGAACTCCTGTGCTGTCCCAACAGTTAAAAGTTCATTATGTTAATGTATATGGTTAATTACTGATGTTTATTTGCATACCCATTGTTATGCTGCCACCTACTGACCAAGGCTGTATTGCAAGCTCTGTAATTTCCTTGTTTGTAAACCCTCCTCTTATTCCTTCCCTATGTGTGATGTCAGTTCCTCCCATCATGCTCTTGTGCTTCCTGCTTTCCATGAGTGAGGAGCTACTCTAAGGCTTAGGAAAGAAATATTCTTTTTGACCTGCAGCACTTATTCTTCCACTGCTATGTGTGTCTATTCACCTCAAATAAAGCACCTCTGTGGATTACAAGTCCCTGGTGAGTTCAGCTATCTGTCAAAGACTGCCCTCAGTGGTTGTTACAGCTCCATACAGGCCCAGCAGGGAGGTCTCACAGGGAAATCAGCCATTATCTCAGCAATTGGAGACAGAATAACTCCACACACCCTCTGCTGAAAGGAAGACACAGTTTAGTTCTTGGGGGGGAAAGGATACATCAAAGGGGAGGTTCATCTTTAAGTTAACTTCTAGTATGTTATAGAGTGGCCAATACTAAGCAACTTTTCATGGTCTTCAGTTTTTATAGCTTTTGAATTATTGGCCTTCTGACTGTTTCCAGCTTTCAAATGGGGGTCACTGACCCCATCTGAAAAACAAATGCTCAGTAAGGCTAAACATGTATTATGAAAATATATAAAAGGAATGGGACTTGACCTCCAACTGCTAGCCAACTGGTATTTCAGTATTGCAAATAATCAAACCATAAGTACAAGAATAAAGTTAAAAGGCAATATTTATTCAGCACCATGCCATATTTAAATTGAAAACACTTAACACTTAAAAACAAGCAACACTACAGTTAAGTTGAGGGATCCCTCTACTCTAAATATTAGGTCACTGGCTGATTCAATGAATCGGTTATGAGAAAATGCATGCACAATTATGATATGAAATATACACAGCTGAGCAAACTCTAGCTGAGATACCATATAATTAGCACTGTGAGTGGCTTTAATTGTGTTGAGCCAATGAGTAGCTTTTCATGTGATGAAGATGGAATCTAGGTTTTGTGCTGTACACAGTCACAACTGACATAAAATGGAGAAGTTTTCCAGAGCTGTAGTTCTCCTAAGTCTGTAACGGGATTAATACATCTCATAGGGGTTGGGCAAAGCTCCCCTAAATGAGATTGGGGGGCAGTATAGGACTTTTGACCAGTCCAGCCTACATGTAAGTATTGTATCTAGGGTTGCCACCTTATATATTTAGATTTTTCCCTATTAATAACATTGGGGTCAAGCATAATTTTTATCGGTCAGGCCGGTAAAATACCGGCCAGGTGGCAACCATAATTGTTTCCCAGGAGTAGCACAAAGCATGGCAAGAAACCTGCCCCCCACACAAAGTAAAGTTTCAATCACGTGCCGCACCAAAACCCTTCGTTTCCAATAGGTCAGTCAAATTTGCATGCCACAATGGTACGCTCTGCGGGTCACCACAAATCCTCAGAGGAGGGAGGGCCCCCAATTCTCGCTGCGCCTCGACAGCCGTTTCACCACCAAGTGTGGCTTTGCAATTGATAAACATATTGTTATTTCTCACTCTTCTATTCAGCACCTCTCTTAGTTATATAGCAGTCTCTCATTCATATAAAGGCATGGTTGCTAGGGGAATTTGGACCACAGCAACCAGATTGCTGAAATTGCAAACTGGAAAGCTGCTGAATAAATAGCTCAATAACTCATAAACCACAAATAATAAAAAATGAAAAGCTATTGCAAATTGTCTCAGAATATTACTCTCTACATCATACTACAAGTTAATTTAAAGGTGAACAATCCCTTTAAGAGCATCGGGTGACAGTAACTGACACCCTCAAGTAAATGTGGAAACCTGCACAAATACCCCCTTTATCCCATGAGTCAAAGCTGTTCTCTTGGGGACCGCTGTGGCCTACTGAGTGCAGGAGCACCTGTCATACAGTATCTGCTAATTCCATGTGAGAGTTAAAAACACAAATTTGTTGTATTTGGTGTCTTTTCTATCTCAGCTACAGAGATTGACACGTAGGAAAATCTTGTTATGTGAGAGCATCAGTGTAGGGAATGTGTGCTATACAGTGTTGTTTGTTGTGCCCACAGATAGACTGCCGGGGATTCATGTGGATTGGGGGTGCATGCAGCACTGGCACTGCCTGACGAGCCCACGAGATTGGCAAGTACAACACAGACTGGAATTCTAACAAACACGTAGGGATAAAGCCCCACATTCTTGGTAAGGTTATTGCCTCGAGGGTGTTGAATAGAGGGTATATAGTGAACAATAAAATATAAATAAAATAAAAACATAGTGAGCACTGCCAGGGCATGCAAGGGGTATGGATGGGGCAGTCATAAGCCTGGCCTGTGCTTCATATGGAAAGCCATTCTTGTGCAAAAAGGAATGAGGGGCATGGGCACTTGCATATGCAAATTGGGATTTGGTTCAGCCGGGAAGAAGGATTCTGCTGAAAAAGGCCAAATCCCAAACCGAATCCTGGATTCAGTGCATCTCTAATAAAAATTACATAAAGATCTGTTAACCAAAAAAACCCTGGTCCTGAGCATTCAGGATAACAGGTCCCATACCTTACATATACACACACACATATATATATGTGTGTATGTTTGTCCTACAGTGAGAACAATCCCATTGTTCTGCAGATCATCCAGTAACTGAGAGCAAGTTCTCCTCATGTTCCTCCCAGATCCACTCACAACAGAGACCACTAACTTTACCATGTCTCTTTCAGATCGAGGAGATGCAGTGGTCGGATGGACAGTCAGATATCCCCTCCTCCGTGTGCAGCCTCCCTTGCCAGCCTGGAGAGAGGAAAAAGATGGTAAAGGGGGTGCCCTGTTGGCACTGTGAGTTATGTGATGGTTACCAGTTCCAGCTGGATGACTTTACCTGCCAGCTTTGCCCATTTGACATGAGGCCCAGTCTCAACCGCACAGCCTGCAGGCCGACACCAATTGTCAAGCTGGAGTGGACCTCTGCCTGGGCAATTCTGCCCCTTTTCTTGGCCATTGTTGGCATCCTCAGTACCCTATTTGTGGTGGGCACTCTGATACGCTTTAATGACACACCAATTGTGCGGGCATCAGGAAGGGAACTGAGCTATGTGCTGCTGACGGGCATCTTTCTGATGTATGCTATAACCTTCCTGATGATGGCAAAGCCAGGGGTGGCTGTGTGCGCCCTCCGCAGGTTGTTCCTGGGACTGGGAATGTGCATCTCTTATGCAGCTCTCCTCACTAAGACCAACCGCATCTACCGAATTTTTGAGCAGGGAAAGCGCTCTGTGACTCCTCCTCGTTTCATTAGCCCTGCCTCCGAGTTGGTCATCACATTCAGTCTTATTGGGGTCCAGTTGTTGGGGACTTCCATGTGGCTGGCAGTACTCCCCCCGCACAGCTTCATTGATTATGAGGAGCAGCGAAAGCCCAACCCTGAGAACGCCAGAGGGGTGCTGAAGTGCGACTTGTCCTACCTGTCCCTGGTCAGCTGCTTAATGACCTTCTCATGGTCACAAGCACGGTGTATGCGGTCAAGGCCCGTGGGGTCCCGGAGAACTTCAACGAGGCTAAGCCAATCGGCTTCACCATGTACACAACATGCATTGTGTGGCTGGCATTTGTGCCCATCTTCTTTGGCACCGCAAAGTCTGCTGAGAAGGTGAAAGAGGATGAGGGGGCATATGTGTATATATAGACATTGTTTTCATTGTCCAGTTACATCATGTCACATCACACCTGCTGTTATCCATGTTTTTCATTACATCCCAACATCATCATCACTCCATGTCCTGGGCTGTACACACCACCATGCATTGTGGGAGAGCTGAGTGGGGAGGTGAGAGGTCACTCATTCAATGACTAAGCCTTCCACTGGTTCAGAACATTTCCATTGACTCACTCCTAGGTGGGTTGGTGGGTGGAATTCAAAAGCGGGGGGATGATGGGCCCATGTTGCCTCCTCCATTCAGATTTATATCCAGACCACCACCTTGACAGTGTCCATGAGCCTGAGTGCGTCGGTCTCATTGGGGATGCTCTATGTGCCCAAGGTCTACATCATCATCTTCCACCCCGAGCAGAATGTTCAGAAACGTAAGCGCAGCTTTAAGGCTGTGGCCACTGCAGCCACCATGTCCACCCGTCTGTCCCAAAAGAACAACGAGCAACAGAACGGGGAGAGCAAAACCACACGGAAGAGCCTGCCTGAGAGCAAGTGACCCAGATGAAGGTAAGTACCTAAGTTAGTATACTCAGTGAGTTTTTAATGCATGGCTGCGCCCATAGGTACGGGGAAGAGGCACATTGATTGGTTAGAGCTGATGCCTATAGAGTTTCCAGGTTGCCGAGCAACAGCCAATGAAAAGTCAGAGAAAAGGCTTATACCTTCAGTGCTACTGGTTCTGTTCTGGTTTTCGGTGAGGCAAAACCACACACATTAATGGCAAATGTGTGATTTTGGTACCACACTGAGACCTTAGCCAGATACTCGTTATCTTTATCCTGTGTTTGTGTGTGTGCTACACGTGCTATTGTGTGCCTTGCACTACTTACCTTGTTACACACAGCCCCCCTCACCAACATGGGTCTGTTACTGAGTGCAATCTTTTGGGGCATCTGACAGAACTGTGACAACAATCAAGAAATATTCTTTATGCCCTTTCAGGTTTATGCATGAAGTGCCCAGGAATCTGAGCCAGTGCAGCCTCACGTGTAGGACTGGGGGTGGATTCTTGATTAAAGGGGTGGTTGACCTTCAAGTTAACTTTTAGTATATTGTAGAGGGGCCAATTCTAAGAAACTTTTCAATTGGTCTTCATTATTTATTTTTCATAGTTTTTTAATGATTTGCAATTTTCTTCTGTTTCTTTGCAGCTTTCAAATGGGGGTCACTGACACCATCTTAAAACAAATGCTCTGTAAGGCTACAAATATATTGTTATTGCCACTGTTTATTACTTATTCTATTCAGTCCCTCTCCTTTTCATATTCCAGTCTCTTATTCAAATCAATGCAGGGTTGCTAGGGTAATCTGTACCCTAGAAACCAAATTGCTGACACTGCAAACTAGAGAGCTGCTGAATAAAAAGCTAAATTACTATAAAACCACAAACAATAAAAAATGAAAACCAATTGCAAATTGTCTCAGAATATCCCTCTCTACAGTATACTAAAAGTTAACTCAAAGGTGAATAACCCCTTTAAGGGTAGCGAGTGAAAAGTAACATTACAGCTTGTGTCGGGGTAGTTTTTCACGCATTCAAAGGAAAGGGCAGGGCACATTGGGAGAGGGGTATAAAGGACTCGTCAATAATTAAATATTCCCTTTGTGCACACACACAGGTCTATGGGCAGTGCCACCCTCCCCTTGTGAGGGTATTAAAGGGATAAACTACCACAGAACCCAAGCTCCATCTGGGATTCAGCTGGGCCAATGGAACAGCAACACAGATGCCCACCCCTGCTGCTACTATTACCCTTGCTGCCACTTTTACCCCCTGCTGCTACTAACTATTACCCCTGCTGCCAATTTTTACCCACAAACCCTGCTGCCACTTTTACCACCCAGCACTTGCTGCCACTGCTACAGCTCGACCTTGATCCTCTTATCCTTTAGTAAAAGGGTTCTTATTCCCATTATGACAGCTAAGGAGCTACGTCAGTCCCCTAAAGTAGCTGGGGCATTGCTAATGACTTTGGGGGAGCACAGTGGCACCCCGTGTTCTTTATATGTTTCCATCTGGGTCCTGACTGGCACATGCAATTCTATGATATGTGGACTGAGTTTCTGAGCCTAACCTTCCTGGGCAGCAGTTTCTGGACTTTTCATACTGTGGGAGGTGGGGGGGTTCGCATAAGTTCTGCAATAAACTAGTCCAGCTCCACCCAGAGAGTCACCCGTCTTCTCCCCTCATCTCACTGTACTGTGCTGAGATAGATCTGGGGTTGTTTCCCAGTTGCTATAGGATGGCGCACAAGGTGTGACTGTGCAGATTAAGTGCACACAGAGCAGGAGAGTGTTACTTTGCCTTTATTAGGGTTCAGCCCTTCACTGCTTTGGGGTCCAGCCTGTGGCAGATGAGGGCACAATATGCAAACATGCATTTGCCATGCGCAGAGTCACCCACCTGGAGCCAAATCATATCAGTTTCCCCTCCCCTGGGAAACAGGAAGAGAGATGGAGGGGGAACTCTTTGGGATGTGATGCAGCCCCCTGAATATGGACCTGGTTACCCCCAACCCAAACTGGATACTTTGTTATCTATGGGAACCCCTGGGGTGCCTCAATGCCCTACCTGGTCTTATCTTATGCCCCTGGGGTATGTCCAGCCAAAGGGCCTAAATTAGTCTGTAGGGGGCTGGGGGAAAGGTTCCAGTACTTAGTACTTTATGCAGCTCCTTCCGTACTGACCACTTTCCACTCTGTGTAGGAGGGTGAAGGGGGGCACTAGGGTGCCCCCTGCTTTGGCTGCTCAGTCTCGAACTCCAAACTGTCACATGGGTCAGAGCAACGGTTTGGGTCAGTGACATCTCTGCAGGATGAGTGAGGGGAAGGGGTGTGGGAAGAAGAGCTGGCTTCCACCATCACCTCATGGGACACGCTCATGGAGGAACGGGGGGTAACAGGGAGACGGCCGCTGGCACCTTCTGGGGCTCTGAGACGCTGCATGAAGGTGGTAACACGTATGGCTTTCTGGGTAAGGGAGAAACAAATGGTTATTATTAGTGAGACCATACACAGCGCCCATATATATATATACCCTGCCAATGTGTGCCTGTCAGTACTCACTCTCCACTTGGCTTTGGCAAAGTTCTTTTCAATCTGGGCACAGACTCCCTCCTTCAGGTTCCGTTCTGATGCTGCATTTCCCGAAATCCTGCAGTGGAGGAGAGTGGGTCAGTGGCAACAACAGGGAAGAAGCCATTAGGGTTTCATGGAAATAAAATAACATCCAGGCCTCACTCAGACAATACCCCCGCTCCATGGCATCACACAACCCCATAATACCCAGCCCTCAACAGTACAATGCCTCCACCCCAGGGCATCACATGCGGGCCCCACTCAGACAATACCCCCACCCCATGGCATCACACAACCCCATAATACCCAGCCCTCAACAGGACAATAGCTCCTTCCCATGGCATCACATAGCCCCACAATACTCCTACCCTGGGGCATGAGGACATCCAGGCCTCACCCAGGTAATACCCCTCAGGTCATCACACAGCCTTAATACCCAGGCCTCAGATGTCTAACAGCAAATGCTGTGCCTATGGCAGTTTATGGGGCAACTCAACATACTATGGGGGCTATGGGCCACATAAGTATTTCTGGACATTTTGCACTGAAGTGGCTCCTGCACTGCCTGCTGGCACCAGCTTTAGTCTCTCTGAGGATGTACCTGCCCCATTGGGTACAGCGCTAAATACAAGTGCCCCCAAAGCCAATCACAGCTGATAGCAGAACTTACCAGGTGTGGCTGAGGGCATCCTGTGCTGTGATTCGCTGCTCCTGATCCATCTCCATCAGCCGGGACACAAGGTCCTTTGCTGCCAAAACACAGAACATCCAAAGTCACCCACAGAACAACCTGCCTCTTTTGTGCCAGGGAATGGTATGGCCATTAAAGGGGAACACTGCCAATAACCCTTAGTTAATTTCTCTATGCTACTTTCTGGTATTAGAGTGGCGCAGAGGTATATAAAAGTGGGGTGCACTGGATTTGTGGGGTTTCCTTATAGAGAAAAGGACACAGTAGGGAGCTCCTGCATGAGTTGTTTACAGGGCGCAAATGATTCTTTGTTTGCTGTGCACTACTGTGATACAACGGTGCCACCTACTGGTCAGTGATGGTGTTGTTATACTGTTTGTAGTGGACAAATTGTGGTGTTATGTAGGGCAGGGCTTTTGGGCAGGTTACCTCAGTTACTCTCACTTCCAATGGGCAGCTCTAATTGTGCCCTGTTCCTCTGCCCGTGTCCTTTCAACACCGGTTCCCTAGTGGAAGCTGCCATAGTGCTAAAATAAGAAAGAGACACATGCCTAACCACAATTACTATTGTATTATAAAGGGTTAACAGCACCCAGATACAGGTGCAGCATTACCTGTAGGGGCTGTATCTAGTGTATTCCAGTGTGGGAATATTTGGCTTCCATGACCTCGTTGAACTTGCATGGTGGCACCTTATGATCTAGTACCCTTCCCAGCAACCCCCCCCCCTCCCATGTGACAAAGATCTCTGGCCACGAAGCAGTGAATGAGGGCTCATCCAGCTAAGCAGGGATTTAGCCCTGATGGGGATTACTGGGGGGGAGGGAAGGTGCCAGATTATTCTGATACATCCACCAACCCATACCAGAGAGCTAACACTATTGCAATCCCATGCCATGTTGTGTAGTATCTGGGGGGAAGCAGAAAAGAAACAGCAAATGGCCCGAGCTGCCCCAATTCAATACAATGAACCACATCATAGAGATTCAGTACAGACTTCTGACATCAATTTACTTCTAGCCCTCAGGAGAACTATGGAATCATATGCAGCCCCCAACAGAAATAATGAACCATGGGAAGCCCCCAGGATATTTAATGAATCATGGGAAGCCCCCAAGAGATCTAATGAATTATGGGATGCCCCCAACAGAATTAATGAACCAATGGATGCTCCAATAGAATTAATGAGCCAGTGGATGCCCCCAACAGAATTAATGAGCCAGTGGATGCCCCCAACAGAATTAATGAGCCAATGGATGCCCCCAACAGAATTAATGAGCCAATGAATGCCACAAAACAATTAATGAACCAATGGGTGCCCCCTACTGAATTAATAAACCAATGGATGCCCCCCAACTGAATTAATTAACCAATGGATGCCCCCAATAGAATTAATGAACCAATGGATGCCACAAAACAATTAATGAAGCAATGGGTGCCCCTTACTGAATTAATAAACCAGTGGATGCCCCCCAACTGAATTAATTAACCAATGGATGCCCCCAATAGAATTAATGAGCGAGTGGATGCCTCCAACTAAATTAATGAACCAATGGATGCCCCCAAAACAATTAATGAACCAAGGGATGCCTCCAACAGAATTGATGAACCAGTGGATGCCCTAACAGAATTAATGAACCAATGAATTCCCCCAACAGAATTAATGAATCAATGGATGCTCCCAAAAGCATTAATAAACCAATGGATGTCTTGAACAGAATTAATGAACCAATGGATGCTCCCAAAAGAATTAATCAATCAATGGATGCCTCCAACACATTTAATGAACCAATGGATGCCCCCCAACAGAATTAATGAACCAATGGATGCCCCCAACAGAATTAATGACCTAGTGGATACGTCCAACAGAATTAATGAACCAATGGATGCCCCCAACAGAATTAATAAACCATTGGATGCCCTCAACAAAATTAATGAGCCAACGGATGCCCCCAATAGAACTCTTTTCCCAATCTGGCCAGGCGTGAATCCAAACATTAAGGAGCTCATTGCTTTGCCCTCTGCCTGGTGAACTGGTACAAAGAAGCCCTGATTACCCGAGCCAGGGAAAGTGCCCCCTGTCCTGGGATCCTTGGCTGATGCCCAAGACCAGTGGGTATTTAGTATTAAGGGAGCTCTGTACTCTCATCCAGTCGCTGCTCTGATCACACAATATATCTGAGCATGGGGTGTAAGTAAAGCCATTACAACCTCAACAGGTTGTTACTGTGGGACCTCTTGTCCCTTCTGTATCTCCAGCTATAAGGAGAAATACAGCCCACCCTGCCCCACAAAGTCACATGACCTGGTACAAACCTCCCTGTGTCTTTAGATAGCAAGTTCTGTGGGACAGAGGCTCCCAGTACTGGAGCCATTCTCTGTGCAGCATAATATGATAGTAACCCCCTGCTGGGAGCAGCACCCATGTCTGGGCACTAGAGGGCAGCACCTTCCTAGCTGAACTTGGGCTAAAATCCTGAGGTTTGTCTGTGGGATCTGATGAAAGCAAGGGCAGGAATTAGTGAGAGGGGGCAAATGACATGCTGAGCTAAACGCTACAGAGTAAATAATGCATGAGCCCAGAATGTGCGTCACAGCATCATTCCCGCACCTTCCCATGTGTGGAACTCTCCTGGTTGCCTTGTGCCACCATGTGATCCAACGACCTATATGTGCCAGCCACTAGCTGCCCATGTTCTGACACTCCCTGCGCCACCTCCCACTATCCATATTGTAAATAGCCTAGTGGAGAGGTGTTTGCTTAGCTTTGCTTAGGAGAGCAGTGCCAGAGGCCTGGAGATTGCTGAGAAGGTGCAAGAGACGTATGTTCAGAAGGAGGATTAAGTCTGAGCCAGATGTCTCCTCTCAGTAACCAGATGTGCCTCTTTGTGATATACAATAGATCTGCAGCTGTATGCACAGGGATTCATGGGAATTGTAGTGTAATAGCACCTGCAGGGCTAGAATAGAAAATGAGTACCTGGGGCAGAGATGACATCCCAGTAAGGGGAATCAAATTCATACTCCCCAGCCAGAATCTTGCGGAAGATTTTCCTGTTGTGATTCTCACTGTTCTCTTCCTCATTCTCATCATAAAAGGGGGGGTTTCCTGAGAGGCTGGAAAGTTAAAGGGGCGGGCATCAGACTAAATGGGGGGTCACAGGTGGTTTTGAGATAGAAACAGAAAATGTTGTAACACTCACAGGATGTACATCACAACTCCAACAGCCCAGCAGTCCACCGGGCGCCCGTATCTGTGTCTTGATACCACCTCCGGGGCTGTGGGCACAGAGACTGGGTAATCCAGGGTCACCAGAATCATCCCATGTCTTGCTCTGTACTGACATTCTGTCTGTGCTGCCTACTATGCTATACCTGTGCTCCCTATTATCTATGTCTGTACTCCCCTGCTATCTTATGCCTGTGCTCCCTACTATGTCTGTACTCCTTTACTATGGTATGCCTGTGCTCCCTACTATCCTATGTCTGTACTCCCCTACAATGGTATGCATCCCTAGTGTTCCCCTTACTGTACTTCCCTACTGTCCTGCCTACTATACTTCCCTAGTGTCCCCCTACTGTACTCCTTCCTCCTACTGTACTCCCTCACCCTACTGTCCCTACTATACTTCCCTAGTGTACCCCTAGTGTACTTCCTTAGTGTTCCCCCTACTGTACTTCCATACTGTCTACCTACTGTACTCCCTCCCCATACTTTACTTCTCTACTGTTTTCCCTATTGTCCCCCTTCTGTACTTCACTAGTGTTCCCCCTACTGTACTCCCCCCTAACATACTTCCCTAGTGTTCCACCTACTGTATGCCCTCCTTCTACTGTCCCCCCTACTGTACTTCACTAGTGTTCAC
>CM044445.1:4654111-4669218 GCA_024363595.1 Xenopus borealis
GACCCATGGGAGAGCATCAATAACTCATGTTTGTGACAGGTGTGCCTGTGCTAATGAGAGAGCCTCTTGTGGTCTGATAGGGGGGAGGTACCAACCATTGACCCTGCCTGTGGAAAGTCTATTTTTACAAATCCACGGTGGCATGTAGGGTAATGGGGCATGGGTGGACCCAGGCCCTGTTAGGCCCCACAACCCTGGACATTTCAGGGGGTTGTTGGGAGTAATGAGTGATGGTGGTGCTGGGGGAGTAGTGCAATAATAGGGCGGGCCTCGACTTGGGATTTACAGTGGGCTCTGGGTACACCAATCCAACACTGGGCACAGGACCTCTGTTCCCTTGCTGAATGGGCAATGCAAGTAAATGCCACTGGTGTGACTCCATACTTTAAGTGTATCCCCTTAATCCTCACTTACACAAAGTATTTCTCACCTCTAATCATGTATAGTGAGCAAAGCCCACCCAGACCTCTGTTTATTCGATTAGCCATGATTGCAATAGCAAAGAGATGCATGTGTGATTCAGCAGGCACATTCAGGGCCCCCTCCTTAGGTTTCCAGCCATTACTCAGCTTAACCTGAACTGCATGGCTAATGGCACTGAGCATCTGTCAGACTTTTCTGCACCCCTGTGGGAATTCTTGTCCTGTGCTTCTCCTCCCTATGTGGGGGTTATAGAGAAAGCAGACCCTGCAACTGCTGGGGTCCAAAAATTATAGGCAGCCCAGTGGATCACTGGCTAAGGAGCTGTTTCACTTTGTTTTTATAATAATAAATCCATAAGGAACTGGTAACTTCTAGTTTAGCCAATGTTGCTTGAATTTGACAATTTTGTATTTTCTTGTATTTTTTTAAGAATGTGGAGGTCACAGCACCCAGGAAATGCACACCTACTCAACATGGATATTGTAAGTACCTCCAACAAAGCTTCTGCTCAAATTTCCCAGCTACAGTTCTTCACCAACAGAGAAATTCAAATAGAGGATGTTGAGTAACAACAGAAATGTCTCGCACAGCACTCTTCCCCCCGAAATTCTCAACCAGTTAACCATAAAGGGGAAGGGTTCTTGGCATGGTTTATCTTGGCAGAAGTGGCCATAGAAACTCCAACAAGTGTCCCTACAGGAATGTCTTGCAAAGTGGAGCCCCTCTCCCAGAATCTTAAACCAGTTTACCATACAGGAAAAAGGTTCTTGGTATGGTCTATCTAGGCAGAGGTGGCCATAGAAACTCCAAGTGTTCCTACAGATATGTCTTGCAACATCCAGTCCCCCTCCCAGAATCCTCAACCAGTTAGCCGTAGAGGTAATGGATTTTGTGTATGATCTATCTTGGAAGAGGTAGCCATTGTGAGTAACTCTGACAAGTGTTTCACAGAATCTTTCACCAATGGGCCCTGGATGTAAAGGAGTCTGTCTATGGTCTATCTTGGAACAGGTGGGTATGGTGGGTAACTCCAGTATGCTAGCCACACCTAGCTTTCTCCCAAAATCCTGTACCAATGGGCCATCAGTGTAAAGGATTCTTTCTATGGTCTAAATTGGAAGAGTAGGGCATAGTGGCCAGCAAGTGTGCCACATCTAGCTTCTTCCCAGTATCCTGCACCAATGAGCCTTACAAGTGGGTATGGTCTATGGTCTATCTTTTCAGAGGTAGCCATTGTAAGTAGCATGAGGCAAGTGTCAGCTGTGTGGATGAAGAGGCCCTTGGTTAGCTATGGTGTGCCCAAGAGACCTCTGATAAATATACCAGTGTACCTTTTTTTCTGGAGGAAGCTGTACACCTAAAGCTGGGGATATTACACCCAACGCAGTCTAAAGTTAGACCGTAAGCACCATATTCAGTTTGGTACATAATGACTCTGAGCCTTGCCCTTATTACACCTATGGGATCAAAACACCATCAAAAACCTTTTTTCCCCACTGGATTCTAATAATGAGCCATATACCTCCTTGTGGGTTCTATGAATGAGTCCTGTAATACCCAGCAGGTTTGGGACTGAGCTTTATTTAGCCGGGATGGTTCCATAGGGGATCTGTATTATACCCGGAACATTCTTAGGTTGGAGCCATAGTACAGGTTGATATTTTAGCAGGATGAATTGTGAGCTATATATATATATATATATTCACATACACACTATTGATTACTAGCCAGTTAGTTAGGCTATACACAATCGAGGTTCTTTGCTCAGTAATTGGCACCCCAGGCACATATGCAGGCTCTTTACTCTCCCCAGGGGCCCCTTGGGATTTGTACCCATGGTACTGATGCTTGTAAAAAGGTGGGGGAGAGTTTCTCCTTTAAACAGAGTGGTTTCTGGATGGAGGAGGGGGTATATTAGGATATTTAATACTGCCAATTAAAGGAGACACTCCCTTGTGCCTGCCTTTTTTTTCTCTCTCTCGCCTTTGCAGTGTGTGCTGAGCCATTAAATCCCATTTGTATATCGCCACCTCCCTATGCATCCGCGACTGGATGTGATGC
The DNA here is from genome assembly GCA_024363595.1 of Xenopus borealis. Classification (NCBI taxonomy): domain Eukaryota; kingdom Metazoa; phylum Chordata; class Amphibia; order Anura; family Pipidae; genus Xenopus; species Xenopus borealis. Next base: position 4,656,596 of record CM044445.1, read on the forward strand.
CGCTGTCGGGGCTATACTGCTGGGCTCGTTGATTGCATTGTAAGGAGTGCTTTCCCAGGACATGCACTGCTATGTGTCCCTGCCATTGGATTTCTGCAGATGTTATTGGTTTCTCTCCAGCTTCCCCCCTCCTTCCTCCTGCTTCTCCCCTCCCTGCTTGCATGGCTTTTGTAGTTGCACAGCAATGTGCCTGCCTGTGACCTAAACACTTGGATTCCTTCCCTGTCGCTGTCCGTCACAATCCCACCAAGAGCCTGTAACCGAGACAGCAGCCCCATTTAGAGCTCAGACCCTTCTGTTGCTTGTCACCGAGTAGGCACATATTACATGGATGATCCTTTACTCATAGATCACAGAGGTCATTTGTGAATTGGAGATGGACGGTCAGTTGTGTCTGGCCCCCCTCCCTGCTGGCCCCCTCCCATGCTCCTTAAGGTGAGACAAGGACAGCTGAGTCTATCAGCACCAGCCCTACTGGAGGCCACACAATGGAGAAGATGGTATCACTGAGCCCTTTAATCGCTGCTTGTTTCTAATGAGTGGTTCCTGCTGATGCTGCTTCTCTCTCTATTCAGAGTCTCCTGTTGGTTCCTCCTACTCCTTCAGGTTCCATGTTTTCGCCTTCTTCAGATTTGTGGATGGTGCCTTCTCTTATGCCCGTTCCTCAGCACTGGCTGTGGATATGCATTTGAATAGACGGTGTGCTGGTGACTGGAATCTGCCATTGCCACCTGCTAGCCCTCGTGTGGTCCCCCAGCTTTGCAAGGAATTGGCTCTTCAGCATCCAGTGTCGGAATGGAACTCAGGCCGGTGGAACACACTATGGAGTATTTGGTGCTGGGAGAAGCCTGTTAGTGGAACGTGCAGGGATTGAAGATTGAAGGACCCCAGCCTCTGGCACCCACCAGTACAGGATCATTTCTCAGGTTGCAGAGAGGGATGTGGCACACAGTATAATGATGATGATTGATACTCAGGTAAGATCTGTTTTATTTCTATCAAATACTCAAACTGCTAAGGTTTCCCTTTGTTGTAGGAATGAGATGTCTACTGCTTGATGATATATATATATATATATATAGACAAATACAAGAGGTCCTCTGCACTCAACCCATTATCAATATATTTATATATATATATATATATATCCTTATTCTATAGGTATATCTCATCTGCTTATGTTTCCCATCTGTCTGTCTTCCTTATCTATGTGTCTATCTACACATCTCTCTGTTTGTATTTATACAATCTGTCTATAATGTATCTATCTGTCCATCCATCTATCTATCCATCTATGTATCATTCTCTCTCTAAATTTATATATGACTGTCTATTTGTCTATCTAGCCATATCGCTGGCTATTTGTATTTATAGGGCTGTCTATTATCTTTCACTCTATCTGCTTATGAGTATATAGTTCTACATGTCTATAGCTATCTGTCTGTATGTCAGCCTGTGTCTGTCTCTCCATCTGTCTGATCTATCTCTCCACCTGACTGTCTATTTGTGTCAATCTACCAGCCTTTCCATCCTCCCTCTCTGTTAACTATTTATATCTTTGCTACAGTGCAACTATAATTCCCAGCATTTTCACAGCTTGCAAGAATTCTGGGAATTTTACTGCTACAACAGCTGTGGTGCAGCAGGTTTCCTGTGAGTTCTGGGGTGTCCAACCATAGGCCTAGTGCCTGTTAACGACCTCTATATTTATCTCAATGTCTGACAACAACCTTGTCTACAGTGTTTACAATCTCTTAATGCGGCAATTTAACACAGTACAATATATATACATATATATATATATATATATATACATATATATATATATATATATATATATATATATATATATATATATATATATAAAAGAAAAGGTGGAAGTCTGTGTTCCAGATGCAACAGAAATAGATTTTAAATTTTTTATCCCTGACCTGTCATAGGGTTGCTCTGATGTCATAGTGTGACTTCATTATTTCAGAGTATCCAGGTTAAAGCGTCTCTATATAAGTGATAAGTGACTCTGCTATGGATGGCACACCTGTGTTTGGCGGCAGTTACTTGTGCTACGTGCTAAAAAGTAGCTCTCCTCCTGAATGCCAATAAAATGAAGTGCGTAGAGCGTGCTCTTACATAATAACACCCCCCCTCCCGTCAGTCTGTGCCAAGTCTGCCATTGATCGTCGGCTCCATTAATCGCTGGAATCACAATGAACAATATATATACTTGATGAACTGCTGCCTAGAAGTATTTGGCACAGTCATGTTACCTGTCTCAGGGGGTGGAGCTATCTGGGAAGTGTGGGAGGGGTTTGGAGGGGCAGTATGGAAGCCAAGCATCCATGTATTGCACCCCATACAAGGAGCACTTGCACCTGTTAGAATTCCTGAAAGCAGAGCTGTTGGGTGCAAGAGCCATAAGCAGGTGGTTGGTTTGTATATCTAAATGACGCACAGTCTAGGGGGCATATACGAGGGCACCCACATACCACCTACGCCTTATGAATAAATTGCATGCTGAAAGTGCAAAGAGTCTTTTGGGTGCACTTTACTCCCATTTGCACTTAGTAAATGCGTCCTGTTGTATCTGGTTTGAAAGGGGCGGGGGGCCATTTTTCCTTTTTTTAGGCTTCTGTAACGGAAGCTTCAGGGTCGAAGGTCAGTAACAGATGTCACTTTCAGTACTTATGGCACCTGCCTTCTGTTGGATTGTGTAAGCAGTGAATCATTTATAAAGGTGATCTTTAAACTGTGACTCTTAAGCAACTCCCGGCACCCGAGAGATGGCCCCATATAAAGTGCTTGTATTCCCAAGAGGGTTTATCTTTATACACAGAGAGTACAATAGGATTCATAGCCATTGTTTGTGCTTGCAGCATGGCCCTTTACATAAAAGAACCAGGGGGTGCTGCACTGTAACATAGAGAGCTTAGCAGAAGCAGAGCAAACAAAACTACCATTTTCACTGAAACCAGATCCCCTGCATCACACAAGGTAGAATGAATGTTCAAACACATTATTGCAAAGGCCAAGCAACATAATATATTGAGGGCAAAAATACCCCCAAGAGCAATTGCATCCTTCCCTTTTTTTCCCCCCCAATTCTGAAAAGCAGAAAGATAATAAAATTCAGATTAGATCATCGGCCTTGTGCGCCAGAGCCTACGCCGCTGTCTTTCCAGGCACGTTTCCCTTGAATGTGTTGTAACGCCTTAGTGTTTGTGCCCATTTCAGTACAGCACAAAGCTCAGCTATTCTGAGAGTGTTAGAGAGTATGGGGGAGATAAATGCCTGCAGCTGTCAGCTGGAACCGTTGTTTCAAGGTTGGCACAGCAGGTGGCGCCAAAATATTGAAAAATGAATAGAAAGTCCTAAACTAGTTCCCAACAGCTATACCTCAGCAGCTTGGACTCCCTATGTATAAATGCATATATACATGCCTGGTGCCCACTGTAATCATACCATGGGGCATATGAAATTATATCAATTGAAATAAGAAGCTATTTTCCTTGTCTGGCCAATAAAAAATTATGCTTGATGTCAATGTTATTACTAAAGGGAAAGAACTACGGTGATGGGAAAGGGTTCTGGGTTTTGGAGTTTTGGGTACATAGTCTGCTGTCTAAGCAGCAGTCCTGTCTTGCTTTGTGGCAGACATTTCTAGTCTTTGATTAGTGTGTAAACGCTAGAGAAAGAAGAAAGCTAAGTGACAGAGCCAACAAAACTTTTGAACAAGCAAAAAAAAAAGGTTCCCTTTCATGAATGTCCCCAACTGATACAAAAAAAAAGAGAGGGGTATCCATAAAGTAAATTAACAAAAAATGACAAAAATTAAAGTCATGTGAAAATACTGATAAAAGGGAACTTTGACTAAGCAGGACTGTGTTAATAGAACAAATTGTTTTGCTGTGTAAAACAAGCCTACCCCTGTACTTGAGAGATGCATAATTTTAAAATTATTGCCTGGTAAGCCCACACGCACATGCTACCATTTATTCTTTGATAATGTGACCACCAGAGGGAGGTAGAGGCTTTGCAGTAGGTTTGCTCTCCTGAGCAAGTATGGCTGCCCCCACCAATCTGAATAAACGCAAACATACTGATTAATATGTTTAACAGACAAATGAACTGGGTATTTATTGCATCAAAAAATATAAAGTCTAAAGCAAGAATTCGGCAGAAATCTATTTAAAGGGGAAGTCCACCTTTACATTAACTTTAAGTAAGATATAGACAATCCCATTCAATTTTTTTTTTTTATTATTTTCTTTCATGTTAGCCTTCCATTTCTATCTTATTCCAGCGTACAGCTAAAAATTAAATCTGGTTTTCGGTAGGAAGGGGTCACTGACCCCAGCAACCAGTAAATATATTGACTGCAAGAACTCTGTTTATTGTTATTTCTTAGTGCTTATTTATCTTTTCAGGATCTCTCCTAATCTCCTTCCCTTTCTACTAAGGCACTAATCCCTAGCAGCCACTTAAATTACATCTATCTTGCTTTTATATTTATTTTTCTGAAATATATTTTTATTTCCAGTACAAGAGAAGTGATATTTGATTCCCCGGAACATTTGTATGACGCACGTAACCACCATCAGCTGCATGATTTTTATTCATTTTTCCTGCCTGTTCAGGCAATTGAAGGGTTAATTTCTCCCAGCATCAAGTTACAGCTCTGATGGGAAAGGTCTGGGCTCTGCAGAAAGTAGGTCACAAGTTAGAAAGGGCTCCTAGGAGCAATAGAAAGAGATGCTTCTTCTTGTTTGCTATATGTATCCCCTTACCCAATTCAGCTGTGCTCTGAAACAATGTGCAATTTGAAGTACATTAGTCAAATGCATAAAAATGTAACATAAACCAAATATAGTCAGTTGTAATTGGAAGCAGCAGTCCTGCCCTGCTTTATGGCAGCTGAGATTCTAGCTATCTGTATAACAGAGCATTCTGTCCCAGTGGCTGCACAGATCTGATCCCCATTATAGGAAGCAGCAGTCCTGCCCTGCTTTATGGCAGCTGAGATTCTAGCTAACTGTATAATAGAGCATTCTCTCCCTATGTTACTTTTATGTGTACTCCCACTCACCCTCCCTCTGCTCACTAGTGGGAGACGGTTTCACCCCATACATTAATTTTCTCTTATTGCCTATGGATAAATAAAGCTTTTCGCCTGGTTTTAGTATAAAAAAAAAAGTACAATTAATTTCACGCCTTTATCCTTGTTATATCAAAGGAACACCTCCCATTCTAATCCCTATGGACTGATCCTTCCTGTTATTGTGAGGCAGGAAGTGAAATGAATAAGTCAGCGCCAAATATAAAAGGAGGGGGACAGAGTAGATAAATCTCTTTACAGAGAGAGAATTAAAGTGAAAGCATTATATTTGTAGCTGATGTTGCATTTCTGCTTTCATATTTTACACTTCAAAGCAAAGGGGAAACTTTCACCTTTCTGCAAGATGTTTTCACATCAGAGAGATTTAATTAACACAGGGATGCAAAGACTTGTGTGCAGTGTCAGAGCTGCAACTGGAACAGGGGGTACCAATAGCAGATTGAAAATAAATCAGTTTAGGTAGGCTAAATAAGCCCTGTGAGTGATGTCAGCACACCTCAGTCCCCTTGCAGGATAGCAGCAGCGTCACTTGAGTGTAGTTTCCTCTCCCAGTGTTATTGTTGGTGCCTCTCCTTGTCCTTTTGCCTCTTTTTGTGCGTTTTTGTGGTGCCTGCCGCCACATCTTTCCCGTGCAATGCGGCGGATGCTGAGTTTCCTGAGAGGTGGGAGGGTCACAGGAGGCAGTATGTTATTTATTGTATGTGCGTCCTGCTACATTTTTATTTTTAACAAAGGAAACTGTCAGATATCAAGTTCATAGATCAGGAAGGATCTGCAACTTATTCACAAACAAGGCCCAAACTTGTACAATTCACCCAAGATGGATTTTGTAAGGGTGCAAATAAGGGTAGCTGCACATAGACCTGCAGAGCAACAGGGAAAGTCTGAGATAGAATGATAAGATGCAGACAGTAGGACAATATGGAAACTGTAGGGTAAGATAAAGACAGTTGGGCAAGACAGAGATAGTAGGACAGTATGGAGTCTGTAGGGCAAAACTGAGACAGCAGGGCAATACGGAGTCTGAAGGACAAGATGGTAACAATATGGAGACAGAAGAGCAAGGTGGAAACAGTAGGACAGTATGGAGTGTGTAGGGCAAGATGGTGACAATAAAGAGGCGGTAGAACAAGATGGAAACAGGAGGACAGAATGGAGTGTGTAAGCCAAGATGGTGACAATAAAGAGAAAATATAACAAGATGTTAGCAGTAGGACAGTATGGAGTCTGTAGGGCAAAATGGTGACAATTTGGAGACAGTAGAACAAGATGGAAGAAGTAGGACAATATGGCGTCTGTAAGGTAAGACGATGACAATATGGAGACTGACTGTAGAACAAGATGGAAGCAGTAGGACAATATGTAGTCTGTAGGGCAAGACAGTGACGATATGGAGACCGTAGAGCAAGGCAGAGACAGTAGAGCAAGACGGAAACAGTAGGACAATATGGAGACTGTAGGGCAGATGGCAAGTGTATCAACTCTAGATAGTATCTGATTCAAGCTTATTCATGTTGTGATACATGACTGGAGACTATGTTGTTCAAATCCTGAAGGTGTTTCCATTTCTTTAATGCACAGCAAATCGCACTGATACCAAATTGGAAAAAAAGGTCATACTTTGTGATTTTTCTTTCTTATAAGCACTGGCGTGAGGTGTAATGACTGGTGACAAAATATGTGGAAAGAGTGAAGAGGTAAAAGGACAGCCAAATATAGAACATCCCATAATGACAGAGTGTGATTACCTTGGAGTAGCCAAAAATATGTACAAAGTGTAAGTGGATTGTGAATGTTATAGATCAGTTATCAAACTGAATGGGTTCTAAACACTGACAAAACCTAGTGACACAACGTCCTAACTCTGCCTCCAAGACTAATCATGTGCCTGTATGATCTCATCAGTGTGTAGGTTCTGATGTATTATATTTGCCCCACCCAAACACAGCCAAACCATTCATCTGCTTTACAGAGGCCATGTGGTATGCAAAGAATTTCTGTCCTTAGGGCATTTGAGTATACAATGTCCCCAAGGTGACGGCACTGTCAAACCCTTGGATGCGCAGCAGAAAGATCAGGTCACAGGAATGGTGACGTGAGTCTCGGGTACATCGACGATGTTCCTCACACCCTTAGTATTAGCTGAGGCTCAAGACAGTTGTATTCTATTGTTAGTGTCCTTTTTTGTAACAATGCCAGTCATAAATAGCAATGTGGGGGAGGACGGGCCGTCCAACTGCAGCCTGAGGCTTTTCCAGCCACAAGGTGAACCTGCCAGAGGGGCCATTGCTTTTAATTGTTCTTTTAAGTGATAGTGTTCTTTATACTGTACACTTTGTACTTCGCCTGGACAGGCCTTTAAGGACTACTGAGTTTCAAATGACCTAACAGGTCATCTTTTATATCTTTATATGGCCAGATCCTCCGATCTCCATTGTAAGCAGCAGCCCTGCCCTGCTTTATGGCTGAGAAAATCCTATGTGATACCCATTGTAGGCAGCAGTCCTGCCATTCTTTATGGCTGAGATTCTAGCTATCTTTATACCACAGCATTTGAATTTTTCCTATGGACTTCAGCTTTACCGCTGACAGAATTCTTTAGATCCCTATTTCTTAGCCTCCCCTAATGTTGGAGATCTACAACTTCCACCATGACCCTTGATTTCAAATTGGAGGAAGGCAGAAGCTGTAGTGACACAAAGATAAGAAAGACTGCTATGGCTGTTAGGGGTGCTAGGAGTGGTAGGGCTGGGCAGGTAATTTACATTCACAAGTCACGTTCCCTTGCTGAGTAGCCAGGCGCTTGGAGTGTTTATTTGGTTGTCAGGTTAAGTGTTTCCAAGTGTGTTCCTTGCTGCTCTTGGGCAAGGGCTGAGTCAGTAGGACACGTGCACATTAAGGAATCCCAGCTATTTCCATTCTTACCAAGCTGATGCCAACTGGGAGGATTGCTAGCAATGCCGTGATATTTCCTAACACACAGCAGGAGACTGGAGTAGTCAGCCAGGGTGATGTTGGAGCCCCCTCTCCTTTTATTGGCACAGTATTTTATTGTAAGCACCACCAGGGCCTTGCCTGGAATTGGGACACCCAGATATTGCTGCTGGGCCTCCATGGTCCCCTACAATTGTTTCTGGGGTCCTCATCTGACCTCCAGCCTTATTAAACCCCAGAATTTGGCAGAGGCTTATTTTAAAAGGGGTAAGTTGGCAAACAGAGCACCCCTGGCAGTAATCCTTGCTTGCACTGCTCTGGTTTTTGATCCACTCGTATTGTAATCCATATACAGAACTGTTTGCATTCAGATATCAATGGCTTTCAATGTGTGTGTGTAATATGAAGCTCGGGGTATGGAAGAAAGGGGCACAATGTGCTTCAGGTCTGGTAACCCATAGCAACCAACGTTGTAGTAAATATTGACTGTGATTGGTTACTCAAGGTCACCAGATCATGACAGGACTATTATTGTGGAATACGAATTACATAAGAACAGAAAACCTGGACATTAAATTCCAAAAATTCAATTCTCTATTCTGTTTTTTTGCCTTGCTTTTGAGAAACCCCACTTTCATTCTTTTCCCCCCCCCTGGCCTGTTGTACTCTAAGTCAGTGTCGGACTGGGACACCAGGGGCCCACCCAAAAAACTTAGGCCAGGGGACCACCATAAAACCTTGGACTAGGGGCCCACTCTTAGTACCAATATTCTTCATCTCCTCAATCAACTTCTATTCTCCTAGCTTGTTTTCTTTACATACTAAAATCAATTATTCCATCTATTTAGCCTCTTTGTTCTCATAGAAATAGGGAATGGCCATGAAATAGGCAAAAAGTTTAGCAGTATGAGGGCCCACTGACACCTTGGCCCACCGGGAGTTTTCCTGGTATCCTGGTGGGCCAGTCCGACACTGCTCTAAGTAAATGTTACTCATTAGAGACTATTTTTAACCTTCCATGTGGTTTTGTAGGCTGCTTATAAAACAAAGGAGAATGGTGACATAGTTAATCGGCACATAATTGTTCTCAACGTGGGAGATGGTTTTAGGAGGGGTAAACAGCAAATTGGCTCTATAGCCAATGGCAAAATATAGTGGGGGCCCCATACATATGGTCTTGGTCTTCTAACAGTCCAACCACAAATGTAACTACGCTGCTGTAGAGATTACTCAGCTTTAACCCAGCAGAGGCAATTTGGCAACTCCCAATCCGATGCTGAAATGTCTTAAAGGGGTTGTTCACCTTTGAGTTAACTTTTAGTATAATGTAGAGAGTGATATTCTGAGACAATTTGCAATTGGTTTTCATTTTTTATTGTTTGTGGTTTTATAGTTATTTAGCTTTTTATTCAGCAGCTCACTAGTTTGCAGTGTCAGCAATTTGGTTTCTAGGGTACAAATTACCCTAGCAACCTTGCATTAATTTGAATAAGAGACTGGAATATGAATAGGAGAGGGACTGAATAGAATGATAAGTAATAAAAAGTAACAATAACAATACATGTGTAGCCTTACAGAGCATTTGTTTTTAGATGGGGTCAGTGACCCCCATTTCAAAGCTGTAAAGAAACGGAAGAAAATTGCAAATCATTAAAAAACTATGAAAAATAAATAATGAAGACCAATTGAAAAGTTTCTTAGAATTGGCCCTTCTACAATATGCTAAAAGTTAACTTGAATGTGAACCACCCCTTTAAGGCAGGGGTCCCCAACCTTTTTCACCCGTTAGAAACATTCAGATGTAAAAAGTATTGGGGAGCAACACAAGCATGAAAATTGTTCCTGGGTGGTGCCAAATAAGGGCTGAGATTGACTATTGGTAGAAACTATGTGGACTGAGGCCACTGAGAGCAACATACAAGGGGTTTGGGAGCAACATGTTGCTCACAAGCTACTAGTTGGGGACCACAAGGTAATGAGTCTAGTATAGCAGTGTGCAGACTGATACCCATGATTTTGGTTAAAGAGTGCTGTGTGCAGTATTTAGGATATGTATTAATAACAGCCATGGGGGAAGATAATTTCCACTACACTTTCCACTTCCTGTCCTACGATTCAGCAAGAACTTGCACATCCAAGATTAATGGCTTCCCCCAGTTTTAGATATTCCCTTTGGGCATATGCCCTATTTTTATTACTGAGTTATATCATGCCCAGATGGATTGGCCTTCAGTTGTTGCTCTCTCTTTAACCCCACAGTTTGTACCAACAAAGCTGCATTGCAGTCCACCCAGCAGCCAGTAGGTTAAGTGACTCAGCTGCTTCTGGGCGCAGTTGTGGTTTTCATCCCTCCCCAGAACTCCTTTGCATCTCCCTGTATTCAGCCATGGAAATAATCAGCATGGCCCTACTCGCAAGCTGTGACTGCATGCATACAGCACAGATTGACTGCTCTATGTCTGCGGAATGCAGATGAGATTTGCCTTCCCCTGACGCATTTCTCCTGCTTGTTGTTGCACGTTGATAGGGTGGGAACATTCCTGCTCTTGGAGAGAAGGGAGAAACCTCTGTGATCCCTGGAAAAGGAAGTGTCACCTGTTACCCCTCTCGCTGGTGCCTTCTTACAAGGCTTTGGGGAGCTGGATAGTGATGATTGTTGGGGGCTGAGAGTGTCCCCCCCCCTAGAGCCACGATTGCTGAAGGAGAAGAAAGGAAGACTTGGAGGAGGAAGAAGAAGCAGGAAAATCTTTCAAAGATGGAGTTGAAGCCGGTGTTTACGTTGCAGAAAGCCCTACTGCAGCCGGTGAAGATGTGCATGTTGGACATGCCGCTGTCTGTGCAAGACCAGGAAGTGAGTAGATGGCCTCATGGCTGTTTGCATACATTAATGTAGATGGGACGGTATCCTCCCTTGTTGGGTCAGGAAACACTGTTGCATGGAAGGGAGACAAATCACGGCCAGCTCTTGCTCATTTATTAATATGCTATACTTTATGGCTGTTACTTTTGTCTTTAAGCTTAATTTAAAATAAGGAATTTCAGACACACAGCCTATTTTGTTTTAGCAGCTGTATAAATCCAGCTGACAGCCTTCAATGATTTAAAGTGTTACTCTTAACATTTAGCCCTGTTGTCTTCAACTAGACCCACCAGTGCCCACTGGAACTGCTTTCACCATTTTATCCCACTTTACTATTGTGCCAACACATTGCCCTACAGCTGTCATTTTGCTATGCTTTCACCATGTTTCTTACCAGTCTCAATGTTACCTTACCGTCCTTATCTTGCCCTACTGTCTCCATTTGTCCTTATAATTTAAATCTTTACTTACTCTCTTCTTATCCCTTCTCCTCCTGTTCCTGTTTTTCTACGATGAGTCCATCATGAGCTACTGTCTCCATATTGCCATCTTGTTCTACTGTTTCATCACAACCTATTGTTTCAATCTTGTCCTGCCTCACCATTTTTCCTACCATAGCCACAGTCTCAATGCTACCTTACTGTCATTATCTTGCCCTACTGTCTCCATTTACCATTACGATCTCAATCTTTACTTACTCTTTCAATCTGCCATTGTCTCCAACTTACACTTCCATTCCATCATGACCTACTGTGTCTATCTTGCTCTACTGTTTACATATTCCTGTGCTATCTTCATACTGTCCTACCATTCCATTTTGACCTACTGCCTCCATTTTGCTCTTCAGTTTCATCATGGTCTTCTATTTTAATTTTGTCCTACTGTTCCATTATGACCCACTGTCTCCAGTGTACCCTACTGTGTACATATTGCCCTACTTTCTACATCTTATCTTAATGTTTCATCATGACCTAATGTATCCATATTGCCCTGCTGTCTCCATATTGCCCTACTGTATCCATCTTGACCTACTCTCTCTCTACCTTACCTACTGTGGTCCATCTAATTCTACTTTATCCATCTTGTCCATAAAGACAACTCGATGAACCAAACATTAAACATAAATTGTCCATGAATCCTACAGTTCAGAGAAGTTGAGGGTTAGGAGGTGTCTGGAAGTGCTCGTAATTAATCCTGGGAGGGTGTTAAGTTTCACCACCAGGCCACCCCGCAAAGTATGTTTCTGGGTCTCACTGCCATCCCATGCCCAGATTGCCATCTGATGCCAGTGTTATTACCGGCCTATCTATGAAGACCAGTTTTATTTCTGAGAAAAAAAGGTATTTCTAAGAAAAGGTGTTAACCCAAGGCCTAGGGATGCAGTCAGGAGAGAGAAGCAGGGGCATTATGGGACGACAGATGTGTGGTGTGATCAGCAATGCTTGTATGTTTTGTAAGTAATCTCCAGCATAACCTAAGGCTGTGCACATTGCACTCCTGATTCTGTGGCTTCTCTGCTGACTTGTGATGGTAAATTGACACCAAGGAATATCCTAACTGCGTACATTATGTGTGTCAGGTAACACCTTCCCTTGCAGGCTACATATTTTTACTCAAGTGGGTCATAACAAAAAATATATCTACCCAGCAATGGACTGATGATTCAGCTGAATATAATATAAAGGCTGGGATTTGAATTGACCTGCTTAGAAACAG
>CM044445.1:4757455-4768216 GCA_024363595.1 Xenopus borealis
AATCTCCCCGTCTGGCCTAAGCCTTAATAGTAAAGAAGAAAGAAATAGGAACTCTAAATAAAAATCTTCAAACTAGGCCCCCACAACCGTGCCTCCAAGGGGTGCAGTTTGCTGTTATAACAAAGTACAGTGGATCATATATTGTAGCTTGAAATAATATTATTATTATAAGTATTATCGGACATTATGGATTCTGTGCAAAGTACTGCTGGGAAATCGGTTTTAACAAAGTGTCCTACAAGGGTGGATATGCAGTGCAGGTGCATTATAGGTTCTCTTTGTGTTGTCAGGCAATACCAATTTGGGTTCTCTGAGTAATAAACTGCATGAATAGTAAGGTATTTCTTATGTTTAATCCGATTTTTTTTTGTAAAATTTCTTTTTTTGTTTGTTTGTTCTAGACCTACATTACTCCTAGCATTCATGGATGTTCCTGCTGTAAAGTAAGTCGTATTGTTTCCAAATTTGTTCTATGACATTACGATAAGCTGCCTCATACTGAAATAAGAAACTTTCTAAATACAAGCAATTAAATATTCTGCATCGTTTCTGAAATAACCAAGTTTAGAGTCACTATTCCTCTCTCAACATCTGTTTCTCCTCATTCCGTCTTCATTCAGCAGTTGGGTGTCAGATATTCATTGACAGTTAGATTCAATATATCTTATAGGGGCTCATACAAGATGTAATAGAGCTCATTCAAATAACTGATTCAGTACAAAAAATCTAACAAAATTACTGCCTTTTTGCACAAATCCTGCATGTAGAGAGATGACTGGTGAGTTTAATAGAGTGAGCTCTAACACATCTTCTAGGCAAAAGGAGCCCCCCTATAAGATATATTGGATGTAACTGTCAATGAATATCTGACACCCAACTGCTGCATGAAGACAGAATGAAGAGAAACAGATGCTGACAGGGGGATAGTGAAGATAAACTTGATTATTTCAGAAACGGTACAGAACATTTAATTGCTTCTATTTAGAAAGTTTCTTATTTCAGTATACCGGCGCTCATATTTAATTTTCATTTTCACAATAGTTCACCTTTAATTTTTGCAGCCATTACTCAGAGATTTTAAAAGGTTTTAAACATAATTAAAGGTGTTTCGCCACTTCTGGCTGTCACTGAGAGCACTGCAACAGCCACAAGGTTGGAGGCACAGTTACGTGATACAACAGACATTTCAAAGGAATTCTTTAACTTCATTAAACCCCCATACCAAAAAGTCCCCCTTAACTGCCTGGCATTGCCTCTTTTTCTCATCACTGTGCATTAGTAAAAACAAAAATCTGACTCTAAAATGCAGAGCAACTCAGTGGAGCTCCAGGGCAATATCTTCCATCGCTTCGTGTCTTTTGAGACTCCACACCAATGCAAAGCAAGAGGGAGCATGTGCTGTTGGGCCAAGTCAGGAATCGGCTTCAACTACGCATGCTCAAATCAGCATTAAGTCCAGAAACAATGCGGACCAGCAGAAGATGGTGCCCTGGAGCTCCACTCTGCATTTTAGGGTCAGATTTATTTAAGGGTTTTATTGTTGCTAATGCACAGTGCTGAGAGGAAGGGGCAATGCCAGGAAGTTAAGGAGGACTTTTTTGTTATTAGAGTTTAGTTTTCCTTTAAAGTTATACTGTCAGTTGTACAGGCATTATCAGGCCCGGACTGGCAATCTGTGGGTTAGGGCAAATGCCAGATGGGCTGCTATAAGGTCCCATAGAAAGTCAGTATTTAGTGGGCTGGTGGGGACTGTTTGGGCCTCTATGTGGGCTGATTGGGCCTCTGTGTACCTGAAATGCCAGGGCCTATTTTGATTCTCAGTCCAGTCCTGGGCATTATATATGATTAGTGGGTATAAGTGAAGCTGATCATCAACTAGTCTGGGGCTGTAATATGCATCATGCAGACGTCCCAGTCAATACAAGATGTTGCCTGGGACTGTTAGTTGGCTGTCTGTATGGAAACAGTTGGACAGCGCTAGTATATTTAATGGATTTAGGTTACAGAACTAGAGCAGACTTTAAACACATGCTTCTACATAACCCATTTTTATGTCAGTGCCTCCATTCATTTTGTACTTACCCATATTTAAGTAAATGACACCAAGCCCTGATGGGTGGGGCCACTTAATTACTCAAACTGGGGCCTTTCCTTGCAGCAGTTTTGAGTTTCGTTTTCACTAAATACCACGGGCACAGGAGTTCTTTAGATTATAAAGATTTGTATGTATTTAAATCCTTCCCCTCCACCCCCAAAAAAATGTCTACACTTATCTAAAAGTCTTTCTGGTTGTCATTTGCCTTGTGGTTCCTAATTTTTAGTTTTTTGTTCCCCTTTACGACAATCTGCTTAGTGAGATGAAACACTGTAGAGCAATTACAAAACTGCCACCCTGCTTCTTTTTTTTTTTTTTGTTTCAGGCTTCTGATAAACTGTGGCTTGTCCGATGTCTTATGGTCCTGAATCTGCCCCTCCTCCCCTTTCAAGCTGGCTTCCCAGCCCTTGACAGTTAGCAAGGCGCGTGGGGAGATAAAACTATCAAAAGTCACCCACGCCTTGATGTCTTCCCTTCTCAGCCCAACCCCAGATTTGTCGTATTAATGTGTCATTTCTTATAATACCAACCTCTCTCGGCTTATCACATAACATAATGAAAAACGGGTAGATTTAGCAACATGTTTGTTTTTAGGAAATAAACAATACCAACCAGCATGGGTAGAGAGGAATACTCTAAACAATTTCTGCATTGAAGATACCTGTGTGCCCTTATCTTAATTGTATAAGAAGCCAACATTTCGGTCCTCATTAGGACTTTCCTCAAGGATCCTTGAAAAAGGTCCTAATGAGGACTAAAAATGTTGGACTCTTACATGATGTATTAAATAAAGCAGCAAAAATTTTACATGGGTGTGCCAGTTTCAGAATCTGCGTATATATAGAGAAAGATTCTAAATAGAAAAAGGCCCATAACACAAAGTTGACTCTGGGTGTTTTCTCTAACCCGTCTCCCTCTGGCAGTAACATTTAACTTTCAGTGTAATATTTGCCAAACAAACATGTACGTCTTGAGCAATTATAAGAACAAGCCGTGACTGACAGATCAGAATTGCCCCGCTGTGCAAACAAACGCGACCAGGTCTCTCCTCCGAATTAACATTTCCTCATGCTAAAGAAAATGCCTTCATGCCGAAAATCTGGATAGGTCTCAATAGTAATGTGGCTTAGTGATACATGTGTCACATCTATACGTCCCTTTGTGGTGGAGATCAAGTGTTTACTACCCCTTTACTTGATAGCATCTCCATGCACCATCACATAGTTACAGCCTTTTCTTGCGTTATTTTATATATTAATATATATTATATATTACCCTTGTACATACAAATCCGCCCCTGGAAAGGAACTATCTTTCTTGGAAACATTTTCTCCAGGAATTGTACCATCCATGGGCACCTTTAGACTATCTGGCAGTGAAAAGAGTAATCTGATCTGTGAAACAAATTAAAGGGATGCTGTGCTGAATGAAGACAAAGGCCTCTTTACTTTTTTCCAAACTATGCAAAGTAGTCTGGGGGTTTTATTAACCAGGCATTGCTCTTGTGTAAACAAGAAATCCTCATATATATGGCTCATTATATGACTGAGATAAAGCATAGCAGTATATGACTGAGATAAAACAGTGGCCATGCAACTATTCCCTTACTTCTTAGCTGTTCTCAAATTACAGCCTGCTATACATATGAATCCATACAGCAGCCCTGCGCACCAAGAAGACTGTATACATTAAAAAATATGAGCAACGATGAATTTATAATCCATTTCTGGTATAAAAAGGAGACCGGGTTTTTGCTCAATGGAGAAAAATATTGATTTATTCATATTCTTTTTAACACAGAGAACATTAAGAAAATAATATATACAAATCAGTTATATTATCAAATATACAAAAGCTATTTTTATGGCTCAGCAGGTGTATATGAGCATAAACTGCCAATCACATTCAGTCAGGTGACATGGGGTGTAACCCTGTTCATATTCCTTATTGTTGCTTTATTTTGTTTCTAATTGCCTGAAAAGTGTTTTGTGGCTTTTGTCTATGACTGGCATGAAGATTCTCCAGGTCAGCTCCAGAAACTCTTGGCATGGACAGCTTTCAATCACAGGCCTTCTATTCACATTGAGATGTATTCTTGATCAAAAAGGATACTGGGCAGTAAATTAGGTCTCTAGTCTACTGACATGGGTATAGGCAGAGATGTATGAAAAGCAATCATCAGCATCATTTCAATCCATGCTGGTTCTCTCTGTGTCGTCGTAGATCCACTTTGCGTTGGAACCCTTTACCACAAAGGTCACAGCTGAAAGGCTTGAAGCCGGTGTGCTTGCGGCTGTGGGTGATAAGGTTGGAGCTCTGGCTGAAAGCCTTTCCGCAAACTTGGCATTTGTGAGGTTTCTCACCTGAACGGGAAGAAGAAAAAAGAGCCAGATAAGATTTCTTTTCATCCACCCAAAACTACCACTGGTATAGATAATTCCTGAAATGTGTTTCAGTGTGTTGTCTCCAGAGTTGCACCCACCGGCTTTATTCATGCAGGTTGCTACTGCAAACTGGAGGTTTTTGGAGAAATTAATATGGCATTCCAGCAGGGAGAGTTCAACACCTGACCATTGGAGTGTGTGACAAATGATGGTGGAAAAAAAGGAGTGCAGAAGGAAAGGAAAATGAACTAGATGAGCTAAATTAGAAGAAATATTGGAAAACATACAATAAAGGAAGTGAAGAAGGAATGAGAAGCTAAAACAAGGGTATGAGAAGGAGATAAGACAGTTAGACCAGAAGAAGGGAATGGAACAAGAACAGAATTGAAGAGCAAAAACAGAGAGGTAGAGGAAAGGTATGAGGAGTGCAGATGAAGAAGGGGAGCAGAAAGAAAGAGCTTAAGAAAGAAGTCATGAATATATATAAATAACAGTGGAAGAGGGAGATGAAGCAAGAAAAAGAAAAAAGGAGAGAACAGTAAGTAAATAAGCAAATAAAGGAAAGTGGTTCAAATGAGAGGGAAAAGAGAGACAGTTTCAAAGAAAATTTATGGAGGTAATTACACGACAAAAGAAAACTGGTAAAGGAGAAAGGCAAAAGGGCTCAGTGAAGAAGCAGAAAGAAAGTAGAATAAAGTCAGAAAACATGAAGAAAACTGATTTGAACTAAAATAAAAATGACTACAGCATGAGGAGTGTGGAGCTGAAAGTCACCCAGTATTTACATGTACATTTTACACGCAGTGTACAGTCCACTGCTCACCTGTATGGATATATGTATGCTTCTTCATGTCAGACTTCTGGTGGAATCTCTTCCCGCAAAACTGGCAGGGGTATGGCCTTGTGTCTGAGTGGATGAGGAGGTGGGTAGACAAGGTGGAGGAACGTTTAAAAGTCTTTCCACACATCTTGCACTCAAAACTTCTCTCCTGGGAAGGCAACAGGGAGTTAAAGCTATAGTTAATCTTCTCAAATTTTAATAACTGGCCTAGAAATGAAAAATAGTTCAGTTCATTGGGCGGATGTTCCTCACCTGTGAGTGGACATTTAGATGCTGTTCCAAACTAACTGCGTGTCCAAATGATTTCCCACAGATGTTACACACAAATGGTCGCGTTCCGCTGTGAGATCTACGAACATGGACCTCCAAGCCATGTGAAGTGGAGAAGACCTGAAACAAACAGATTTTGTTCCAACAATATTATGGGAAAGAATGATGAGTTTCTGAAAGTGACCTACCAACGCACTAACTTTAATTTTAAAGGCCATATTTGAAACAAGAATGTTTATTTCAAAGGTTACGGATGTTAGATTTAATCTCCCAACAGGTATCTATGCAAAGGGAGTGTGAAACTGTAGAGTAATTATTACATAATAATGTTATAAAAGAGCTCTATAAAGATCTTGACCAGTGATCCCCAACCAGTAGCTCGCTAGCAACATGTTGCTCTCCAACCCCTTGGATGTTGCTCCCAGTGGCCTCAAAACAGGTGCTTATTTTTGAATTACTGGCTTAGAGGCAAGTTTTGGTTGCATAAAAAACAGATTTCCTGCCAAACATTCTCTCCTGTAGGCTGCCAGTCCATATAGGGTCTACCAAAAAGCCAATCAGAGCTCTTATTTGACATCCACATGGACCTTTTCATGCTTGTGTTGCTCTCCAACTCTTTTTTAAATTTAAATGTGGCTCACAAGGAAAAAAGGTTGGGGACCCCTGATCTTGACCATGCTGAGGTCCATTAAAATCTTTCGGAGGAACACGTGACCTATGAGCCTCCAGTTGGAAAACCCTGTACTAGACCAACCAGCCATTCCAACACAGAAGACAACTTACTTTGCTACACTTCACACAGTGGTAGGTATCCATTTTTGGAGAGTAACTCATGCTATAATTGATGGGATGGTCTGAGTCTGAGTCCACTGTTGGTGAACAGCTATACAAGTTGATGGAGTTCTGGAGCATGGAGGGATGTATGTGGGAAGGTATCTGCTTGAAGCCATAAGTGGAGTGCAAAGCATCCCAGGAGAAGTTCTGTGTGTAGAAGGCAGTGAGAGGACTGGGTTCATAGGGTTTTGAAGGTCTCATTGAAGACAGGGCTATTCCTGCAGATGAAGGTGAAAAAAATAAATTGTAAAATAGGAAAACCAAAAGGATTTTTATATTCATGAAACATTTTGTGGTGTCCACCTTGGAATGAATTTGGAGAGATGTTTCTACTTAAGAATGGCATCTTCTCTCTTTGATCTCCTGGGTCACTTTCCGTCTCTTCTGTTATGACATTTTCAGGCATATGCTCTTTCTCGGTAAGGTCAGTGCTGAAAGCGGGGGATTCTACTGGACATTCTGTGCAATGAGCTGAGGAAAAGAGATGGATGGAATCAAAAGTAGAACAGTTTTATTGATTCTAACAGTTACTGTGCTGCAATCCCCACTTTCAAATTGAGTATATTGGCTTTATGAATCCTTTCTCAAAGCTGAAGAGCTGAACCTTCTCTACGGCACACAGGGAGGATTTGACCAGCATTTTTTTGGCCCATAGCCAAATGCCATAGCCCTACGATCAAGAACATATACTGTATGTTTAAGGCAGTCTTTTATGTACAAGCATATCATCATAACTTATGATGCCTTGCGGTTAAAAAGATCAAAAATGTTTGCCGTCAGAATAATTTGAATTCACACTAAAGGTGTTTTCTTTTTGAAGATTTGTGAGCGACTTGTTAACAAGTATATATATATATATAAATGTATGTATGGCATGTTTGACACTAACCTGCCCCAGGCAGAACATTTAATGAGTCAGTTTAAATAATTTATGCACGTGTAAACATGACAGAGATCTTGTATCTCAATAGCTTAAAACTAAAAATTAATAACCAGTGCAACTTCACATTTTTGGGCCCTCTTCAAAAAATAGTTTTATTAGATGACGTGGCAGCAGGAAGAAGGGAAGGTGCCAGGAAAGATGGTGTTCTGGGGCCCCCTGTCCCCACTGTGGTTGAGGTTCTGCTGCTAACACATACAAACATTGGGAGAGTGACCATCGGGGGTTTGATTTCTGTGCTGCCCATTTACTTCAGGAGGGAGCAGAGAAACAAAAATTCAAAATCTTGGTTTTTATGTGGAAGTCGGGTCTGAAAAGAAAGGATTCTATTCCTGGGAAAACAGTTATAGTGACTGAGAGATTAGCCAGAGTACACAGCACATATTTGAATAAAGGTAATTTGAATGTACCTCGAGGCTTGAGAAGACCTGTTGGCATGCGGCAGTTCTAACAATGAGCCGCACCTTTCATCAGGGACTGACAAACTCATTCACAGCTTCTCATCCTTTGATTTGTGTGAATATTTCATTGTATTAAGTGTGAAATTGGCTTATTAGCAAATGCAGTAGGATACTTGGAAGAACCAAGGTCATTTCAAGTATGACGCACGGCTGCTCAAGAGGGAACTTCTCTACCTAAAGCCCCTGTAATTCATAGAATTTAGTGAGCAAATGCAACAGCCAGGTTGCCAACTAAGATTGACTCTTTGTTTCATTTTGACCAATGAATAGGTGGTGGATCAAATAGGGGTGATCCAATTATTTTATTTGATCCATAAAACAAGGAATGGATCTCGTGTGAGGCCAATGCAAACCTATTTACAGCAAACCATATACATTGCTCACTGTGGTCCCCTAGTCATGGCTTTTTGCCTCAGCCCAGTTAATATCTGATGAAGCTACTATTAGCTATTTGTAATACAAGGAGGTCATCTTTGGTTCATACACAGGCCATTTGCTTGCCGTCTCAGTGAACAGGGACCAACTGAATAGCTAATACCTGTCCAAATATGGACTAGAAAATTATAGCTAAGGCTTGTTGCAGAGATATAATTTCTCACTTATCCCCCACAATTGTCACCAGCACCCAAGCAGTTGGGGTCACTGTGAGAGAGCGGGTGGGAGGTAACAGGCTGTACTCCAGGCCAAGTTGTATTGTCTTGGGTGCCAGTGCTACTTGGAGGTGTTAATGGGTGATTTTCAGTATTCCAGTTGCCATCAGCCTTTCAGCAAGCAGTGTAGTCTAGACAGCCCTTTGGGGGTAATAAGCAGTCACCCTGAAGTGTGTCTGATATGAATAAGTCTGAATGAGTTTTAATACTGTAAAATGTTTACTAGTCCAGTAGATATTCTATGTGTGCAACATGAAATACAAACCTGCTGCATAAGGTCTTTAAAAATCCATCAACTGAATTCTTCTATTTTGACACATTTTAATTGTGTTCAGAGTAAATTAAGGGATAATTTTGGTATGTGCAAGAGCCGAGATAATTCAGTCTCTTTTGGTCACTAATTTAATTTCAAGGGATTTGGTAACCTGTTGGGGCCGCCATCAGTAAAATCACGCCACTCAAGCAAGTCAAACTTTTTGTCTCCACAGGCTCTCTAGAATAATGTTGAAAATGGACATTTTACAAAGCAGGATTTCCTGCCTTCGCCATCAGGATTTGGCCTTGGGGAACGTGAGTGATATATTTGTTCTTTTAAATGAGGGGCCATCGTCATCAGTCCTGGGGGGCATTGGAGAGGCTGGGATTTCTAAATACTCAGAAAATCAGTACTCCCGCTGCCTTCTCAAAGGCCTGGGGCAGTTGCACAATATTAGCATATTTTATAGGGCCTCAGCTAAAATAGCAGGTGTTACTTTAGTTTACAGAGTAGTTCAGAGCAATATGTCCTTTACATGGCACACATAACACCTACCCTTCTTTACAGTAGAGAAAAACATGCATAAGAATAGGGCTGTCACCCTTGGTTGGGGATGGGGATCCCAAAATATACAGTAGACAAATATGGGGAAATTTTGGTGTTACTGCTTATCTCCTGGTTGTAAATAGACCAAGAACAAATTACACAGGATCTCAAAGGAATATTCGGCCGAATACCCTACTGAATCTGAACCCTAATCTGCATCTGCAAGTTAGTGAGAGGAAGGGTAAAAGCCAAAAACCTTTTTGATTTTAAGGATTCAGATTCGGTTTGGCCAGGCACAAGTCTTCGTCCGAATCCTGCTGAAAATTGCCAAATACCGAACCGAATCCTGGATTCAGTGCATCCCTACTAGATTGTTTGTTCAATTGATCAACCAAATGGACCAGCACAGGGGTTGATCCTTGTCTTTGAGTCTTGAGAAAATCCTATCCAGCTAGTTTTTCCATTGACTAGGCGTCATTCTTTATTCTTTATCATTTATCCCACTTACCATGGTAGACTGTCGCCATTAGGTCGATGCCAGTGACTGGTTGCTCTTCTACATAGCGATGCTGGTTGTATGTGTGCGTCTTTTTACTTTTTACCAAAAAAGATCGCGGCATTCTCTGTAAAAATACAAATATAGGCTTTAACCAACAGATAACACAAAAGCTGACTTAATATTATTACCCAATATTAATCCAGGGACTGGTCTGATTGCTTGTTTGGGGGAAGGCTTTTCAAAGTTACCAAATCACAATAAGCATTGTGCTCATTTTAATGAAATGCAAGTCTATAGGGAGACGTTTGAACTGACAAAATCCTATTTTGATTGCTAAATAATGCTGGAAAATATTTGCAAATCAGAAATTGATTAATCTTTGATTGTAACCAAAACTCAATAACATGTTGTAAATCTGTTGCTACTACGTGTATATGTTCTAGACTTACCCTCATACTGTACTGTCTAAGGGAATCAATATGGCACCTCCTCCCATATGTATAAATACAAATATACAGAGAAGGAATGTTCTGGGCACACAATAAGCTATACCCTCATACTGTACTGTCTAAGGGAATCAATATGGCACCTCCTCCCATATGTATAAATACAAATATACAGAGAAGGAATGTTCTGGGCACACAATAAGCTATACCCTCATACTGTACTGTCTATGGGAAACAATATGGCACCTTCCACCAATATTTATAAATAAAATTATGGACCTAAATAATTGTATACTCATGTTCTAATGATAATGTGATTAGTAAAGTAAACATAATCCGTGTTCATTTTTATGAATCTGTTTTATCTTAGTGTGGAGATAACGTGTATGATGAAATATGTGCAATAGTGCTAAATGGACACTGTAACTTATTGCTACTTATTTTCTTTTCCTGGGGCATTCTTCCAAAAATTTGCATAAACACTGCCCTTTCTGCCTATTTGCATCTGGTCTGGACAAGTCTAGGGGCAAGCAAAAAAA
>CM044445.1:4784712-4795605 GCA_024363595.1 Xenopus borealis
GCCCTGCTTTATGGCAGCTGAGATTCTAGCTATCTGTATAACAGAGCATTTTATTTATGAAATGGCTCTATATAGTTACAGAATACTGCCCTGCACTAATTGAATTCCATCTACGTTGGGTGATGTTTCTCCTTTAAGACTGTGTTCCTTATCATAGACACATTTTAAAATTAATTGGCTTCTGAGTGACCCACATTTGGCTCCAGGAGATGTATATTAAAAGCAGGGAGCAGTGTTTCACAAGAAGAGACTGTATTTGTGGCCCAAGAGGATTTGCTCACCTACCAGTGTACGAGGAGGAGAAAGAAGGAGACCCTAGACATTGCGTTACTGGCAACCTCTCCTCTATACATTAGTGTTTTGAAACTTCTATCTCAATATGGCAAGGATCGCTGCCATTAAGATAGGACTACTGTGTTTTTACCAGAAGGGAGGCAGAAACCCGAATTTAATTGGTCTTTATTTTCTATCTTGTATATTGTGAGTTGCGACAAAGTAAAATAAATGTATTTAGTTTTATAATGCCTTGTGTTGATGACTGCTTTAATGATAGGATGTAATGCGTGCACTCCTGCTATGTGTATCCTGTACATTATATTCGTTATAATTGGTCTATAGCATAAATGTAATGTAACCCATATTTTACAATATAAGGATATTTCACAGAACCCCTCAGTGACTTTGAATATCCTTATCTGCAGTAAGAAGTACATTATCCCTTATAATACATGAGTGATACTCAGAGTTCCCTGTATAACTCAGCCTGCAGCCTTGTGCCTTTATATGGTCACACCCCTCAGTGACTTCTAATATCCTTATCATTTACAGTAGGGGGTACATTATCCCTTATAATACATGAGTGATACTCAGAGTTCCCCCCTGTATAACTCAGCCTGCAGCCTTGTGCCTTTATATGGTCACACCCCTCAGTGACTTCTAATATCCTTATCATTTACAGTAGGGGGTACATTATCCCTTATAATACATGAGTGATACTCAGAGTTCCCCCCTGTATAACTCAGCCTGCAGCCTTTTGCCTTTATATGGTCACACCCCTCAGTGACTTCTAATATCCTTATCATTTACAGTAGGGGGTACATTATCCCTTATAATACATGATTGATACATTGAAACTCCTTGGGTGCCAGTGTTATACAGAGAGCAGGAATCTAATGTACTGCGTCCTGGAAAGTGCCATCTCTCTCCCCAGTTGGCTCCTTCCATCAATAGCTGCACAAGCTTGTGGTGCCGTCACATGAGAGGAGCTATTAGCTCGTATACAGCTGGCAGCGAGACAGTGATCCGATATTCTGGTTGGATTCTTCACTCATCCGTGAGCATTAACATTTTAGTTGACGGCTAGCCAAACTGCGCTTAAAGGGGTAACTACCTTTCTTAAAATGTTCTTTATCACTGCCCTTGGGTGTTCTGATGAACTAACATAGTGGAATCCACAGCAGTCTTCTGTTTGAGAAAGGCAGAGAGAAGCAGCAGAACAGAAAGGGAGAGATAGCAAACACCTCCCCCCCCACATTTATTATGCATAATAACTAATGAAAGATTTACGTTTTAAATAAATGAGCTGTGATGATTTCTCAGCCCTGGAATAGAGATTTTAGCTTGGACTTGTTCATTGAATTCATGGGTAGAAGCGCTAATTAGTTTTACATTGGCAGCTTTATATAATCTGCCTCGTATATCTTTAAATTTACTGTGCCATGTAGTAGTGCAGCCCTGGGTACTTTGCTTTTATGCATGTAAGTTCAAGGATCTAAACTGTGTAACGTGAGGTTTTAATCTCCTTTAATTGCTTTTTCTACGTGAAGTACTGGTACTGCAAAAGTCTCTGCAGTATAACGCGATTAAAAGAACAGTAACCTCAACTTTTTTTTTTTTCTTAATTCATAGTATAGAATGAAATAAAAACACCAAGACAAATGAAACTTTAAAATAGCAAAGCCTTTATTAAGAAATAACTTACAGAAACTCACCTTCCTGTGCTCTACAGAAAAGGCGGCAGGGCGACGACAATCCATCGTGCGGCGCTCGATTTCTTCTATCTTCTACTGACAGCGTGTGGAAGGCGATGTTGGTGCTGCTTGAGTAACAAGTGATCGGCAAGAACCGCCCTACTTCTTGGTGCCCTGCACCACTGTCTGGTAACTGTCATCCGAGAAGAGCTCCACACACACACGGCAGTCCTGCTCAGAGCATGTAAAGCATGGGTGTAACATATCTTTCGCCTAGAATAGACCACTTTTGTAGTTATGTTCAATACCAGTGCAAATGAAGCGCTAGTACCTGCTGGAACAGACTACAGTCCAGTAGCTTCCTGTTATTATTCTGTACTAATCAAAACCAACTATTGTCACTTTATGCATAATTTATAGGATTAAAATTTAGCGACTGCATTAAAATTTAGCGACTACATGGCACACACACTGCCCGCTACTCCAGCAGGAAGCCCCCAGTGCCCTGTTGGGTTCCCAGTTGGGAAGTGGCTGGAAGGGGATACTGTCCGGCAGGTAAGGGGTGGACCGAGAGGTGGAGCTTGACGAGCTCTTATACTTTTCTTACATGGCACCTTATTTCACAGTAAGTCTCATTTTAATAAGGTTCCCAACCTGCTCAGACACACCAACCAGGAGGACCTGTGGCTGGAGGTGCTTCCAGTGGCGTAACTACTCACTGGTGGGCCCTGGTGCAGGATTGGCACCTGGGCCTCCCTATTGGGCTCTCCCCCTATGAGTTGGAGTTCTCATAGTCTCTTCAGTGGGCCCCAAGAGGGAGCGGGCCCTGGTGCAATTGCACCCCCTGCTCCCCTGGTAGTTACGCCACTGGGTGCTTCAGTTCTACTCACTGGTGAAGGTTCAGTGTTCCCCAGAGCTGAGCTTCTTCTTGTGCTCCATGTACGTGCCACTGTGCACGTATATGGAGCCAGGCAAGGCTGTGAGGCACTCATGATCAAGTTTGGCTACCTGTTGCCGGAGCGCCCACACTGTGAGAATTTCCCAGTGCACAGAGCGGGGGGAGATCTGCGTGGGACAGAACACTTTGGATAACAGCGTGTCCGGCCACACTGCTCAGCTCACCTCTTACCCACCTTCCAACTGCTTTCCAACTGGGCACTGCGGGCTTTCTGCTGGAGGAGCGGGCAGTTTGTGTGCCATGTAAGAAAAGTATGCACATCAGTATAGTCTTTCTAGGTCCTGATGAACAATTTGGGGGGCTGTTGATTATGCGAGGGGTACAGGTACCTACATACCGAGAGGAAAAGCAGTCACTGTTCTGAGTTTTAATTCGATAAATTACGCAGAAAGTGACAATAGTTGGTTTTGATTAGTACAGAGTAATAACAGGGAGCTACTGGACTGTAGTCTGTTCCAGCAGGTGCTAGCACTTTATTTGCACTGGTATTGAACATACCTACAAAAGTGTACGGTGCTAGGCATGAGATATGTTACACCCATGCTTTACATTCCCTGAGCAGGACTGCCGTGTGTGGAGCACTTCTCGGATGATCGTTACAGGACAATGGCGCAGGGCACCAAGAAGTAGGGCTGTTGTTGCCGAGCACTTGTTACTCCAGCAGCGCTGACCTCACCTTCCACACGCTGTCAGTAGAAGAGGAGTTTCTGTAAAATTATTTCTTAATAAAGGCTTTGCAATTTTAAAGTTTAATTTGTCTTGGTGTTTTTATTTTCTATACTAACAATTTTTTTTTTTAAATTTGTTACTGTTTCTTTAATTTCAATGAACACTGGGTATGAACTGTAAGCTGCTTGGGTTACCTTTGGGACTCCCTTCTGTCCCATGTCCGATGCTGGCCCTGAGTGTAGTTAACCATAGCAAGCTATCCGTTTTGATTGGTCAACTACCAGTTGGAAAATTAAGTTAACTTGCTCATTGGTTGCCATGGGCAACTGAAATGATGATATTTTACCTCTATTTTGGTAAATATTAGTCCTAATTCCTTTTAAAGTGGCACAGATCCAGTCTGATACTCATTGTAAGCAGCAGCCCTGTCCTGCTTTATGGCAATTAGACTGGATCTGTGTACCTTTTGATAGCATGCTCTGTTATACAGATAGCTAGAATTTCAGCCATAAAGCAGGATAGGACTGCTGTTTATAATGGGGATCAGATAGAATCTGTGCAGCCACTGGGACAGAATCAGCTACCATAAAGCAGGGCAAGCCTGCTGCTTACAATGGTTATAAATAGTATCTGTGCAAGCGTCTTTATGGCATTGTGTTCCCCTTTTGTTTGCCCAGGTTGTAGGAGGCACAGATGATGATCCTGCTGTGACCTTGAGCCTCCTATCTCCAGTCATCATCTCGCCCAGGGGTACGGCAGCATGGCCCAGCAAACCACTGTGTGGGAGCATCTGTATCTGCTGGAATCTTCAGACCTGCAGCAACTGGATCAGATCCATACACTCATCAGAGAACACCTTATCGCAGGTATCTTACCAACTGGGTGCAGGTTGTTTTTATTTTATTTATTTATTTATTTATTTATTTATTTTTTAAATCATACCATATATTTTTTACTGAAAATAGGTTACGAATATGCCAACATGTTCTCAACATTGTTTAGATGAAATTGCCCTATTTCCTTTTTAGACTGGCCACTCCGTATGCCATTTCCTTCTGCTTTATCTACAGATCGCTCCCCCATTCTGGTCAACAGTCTTGTGGATCATTATGTGGAAACTGCCTCGGAACAAGCAATGCTGATCCTTTCAATGGTCCAAGAACCTCACGACAAGGTAGCCGTAATATCTCTGAAGCCTTGGCTGATCTATGTGGACAGACACATATAAGCTTGATTTCTCTTGGTGTAGTCGTGGGATTTGATTGCATGAAATTGGCTGTTGTCACAGCATGTGACCATAAGAGGGAAACGCCTGTTTGGTTTGGTAGAGGAATGGGACTTTATACAGAATGCTTCGGACCTGGGGTTTTCCATGTAATGGATCTTTCTGTAATTTGGATCTTCATACCTTAAGACTAATAGATAATCAATTAAGCATGAAATAAAGCCAATAGACTGGTTTTGCTTCCAATAAGGATTAATTATATCTTAGTTGAGCACAAGCTGCTGTTTTATCATTACAGTGAAGAAGAAAATAATTTAAAAAAAATTGTATTATTTGGATAAAATGGAGCCCATGGGACACGACCTTTCTCTAATTCTGGGCAATGGTTTTCCTTGTATCTGGAAACCTCCTATCCAGAAAGCTCCAAATGAAGGGAAGCCTGTCTCCCATAGACTTCATTTTAATAAAATACATATTCTATGTGATGGGGGGGTGGTTCATATTAGATGCCTAAAATTTGCCTGTGCAGTGCTCCTCAACATGGGTCCATAGCAATCCCCCCATCTGCAGACTTGCTTGTTAAATGTCAATTAGCTTTGCTATTTTTTTCTTAAAAAGCTTTGCCAATCATAAACTGGATACTCCACTTAAACATCATGGAGACCAACTTATAGAATTCTTGCTGTTGCTTGGCCTAGTGTCTATAGATTGTGTAATATTTACAAGGCAGGACCCAGAGTGAAAGCCAAGCTGCAGTTACTGAGATACTTTAATTTTCCATGTGTAATCTGATTAGCATAGTCTGCATTGGTAGGCAAGAACTCGTTACCCATCTGCGCGTTCTTCCGGTTACGAAATCCCATTCTCCAAATACAGACTTCTATTTGCTTTCTGCTGGGATTTATGTCAATTCTCACGCCCTTTCATTGTCTCTGCTGGCAAGGAGGTCACGGACAAATTAGCTTGTTACTGTTTAACCTTTGATTATTTTCAGATGTTGGCTACACAGTGTGGCAGAAGCTTAAAGGTGTTCTCTACTCCGTTTAGAGCAATGTTTACCTGGTTCTTCATATTATACTAACCTTTACATGGGTATCTTTATCTACGTTTTATATTTGAGGATTCTACTGTTTCATAATTAGGACCCGTCTAAAGCATTTGCTATGTAAAGGTGGAGCGGTGTGTTTCCTGGTACTCTGGTGCTTGTCCCGTTTTGAAATCTCCGCTATTTGTTTGTTAGGGTTCAGTTTATCCTAGCAACCAGGCCGTGGTTTGAAGGTGACAGGAAGATGACTGAGAGGGCCTGAATTGTAAGATAATTGATTAATAAAAAGTAACCGTAACCACAGCTATTTTTTTGGCTGCTGGTGTAAGTGACCCCCATGGGACTTACAGAAAAACTATTTAAAAAAAAAAAAAAAAAGTTTAAAATATGAACAGACCAGAGTTTCTTTATTGCTGTGCAATACACCTCCATGTATTTACTTAGATTAGATAGCATCTGTGAAAGAATGCTCTGTTATACAGATAGCTAGAATCTCAGCTGCCATAAAGCAGGGCAGGACTGCTGCTTCCTATAATGGGGATCAGATGGGATCTGTGCAGCCACTGTATATATAACTATAACTGTAACCTGTGAATATTTTTTTCCTTTTAACAGCACCTTTTGGATAAGATAAATGAGTATTTGGTTAAAGCTGCTAGTCGTTTACCAACGCTAACACTATTAGGCCATGTGATCCGTCGCCAGCCATCTTGGAAGCACAAACTCTCCCAGGCGCCCGTCCTTCAGTCCCTGCTCAAGTGTCTCAAGGTTGGTACTGAAGCGCACCTTTGGATTTCAAAACCTATTTATAGTATAGTGTTATATGTACGGTACTGTAGATGTAAAAGAGCTGAAATTTGCAGACAATCGCCCAACTCTTTCAGGTTTTTAAAACCCTTTCACCCCAATGATTTCA
This sequence comes from Xenopus borealis, assembly GCA_024363595.1. NCBI lineage: Eukaryota > Metazoa > Chordata > Amphibia > Anura > Pipidae > Xenopus > Xenopus borealis. The sequence continues at coordinate 4,791,496 of CM044445.1, forward strand.
GAGATGGGGCAGCTATGGGTGGTTACATACATTCAGACTGATAAGGACCCGACAGCCATCATGTATGTGTAATAATCCTTTCATGTTGCAGGTAGACAATGATGTCGTCGTCCTCACCACGGGAGTCCTCGTTTTAATTACTGTGCTGCCAATGATTCCACAGTCTGGCAAGCAGCATCTCTACGAGTTCTTTGACATATTTGGACGCCTGGCAATCTGGTGCTTAAAGAACCCTGGTAAGGGCCATAGGCTTCATACTTTCATGGAACCTTTGCACCCATTTTCTATGTTTTTTTTATGGTCGGTGCTTATCTGATGCTTATCCATGTACAATGGCCTTCTATTTAAAACTATTCCTTTGGTTTAAGCTGACCCATTTTATCTCAGCAATAGCTCGGCAATAAGTATTAATTACACCAGAAGGTAACATACTTATGGCTCTTCCGCTGGAAACGTGAGGTCCGGATAAGACCCCTGTGCCGTAAGGGGTCCAAACACCATTTTGTATGACGTTGTATAGACGGCTGATTTTATTTGCTGATTGTAATTTCCTCCATTGCGTATCTCCCCACTGCAGTGTAATCTAGATTAAGATGCTGCTTTCTTTTCCTGTTATTTGCACGTTCCTATCAGCAATATCCATTTTCTCAGGTCGTGTAGCAGAGATATGTCTCGTCCATCTTCATGCCAGCGTTTATGCCCTCTTCCATCGGCTTTATGGGATGTATCCGTGCAATTTTGTATCATTCCTACGCTCCCATTATAGTATGAAGGAAAACCTGGAGACCTTTGAGGAAATAGTCAAGGTAAAATCAAGGAGTATGTATCCCCTACAGGACTGAACCAAAGTACAGGCCAACATGGGGGGGAGGCAGGACTTGGTGGAAAGTGAGTGCTTTTATAGGTGTAGACCAGTGATCCCCAACCAGTAGCTCGCGAGTAACACGTTGCTCCCCAACCCCTTGAATGTTGCTCCCAGTGGCCTCAAAGCAGGTGTTTATTTTTGAATTCCAGGCTTGGAGGCAAGATTTGGTTGTATAAAAAACAGATGTCCTGCCAAACAGAGCCTCCTGTAGGCTGCCAATCCACATAGGGGCCACCAAATAGCCAATTACAGCCCTTATTTGGCAGCCCATTAAGTTTTTGTATGCCTGTGTTGCGCCCCAACTCTTTTTATTTTTGAATGTGGCTCATGGGTAAAAAAGGTTGGGGACCCCTGGTGTAGACAGACGTTTACTGATGTCTACTTACTTTATGGATGCACTGAATCCAAGATTCTTCCTTTTTTCGGCGGGCTTCAGTTTTGGCCAATACAAGTGCCTAGCCAAACCTAATTCGTATCCAAAAAATCACACGACTTTCCATCATATGAACAAGGAAGTCAAATTAGGGCTCTGATTTGGTTCGGTGTTTGCCCGAATCTTTCACAATCCCTACTTTTATTTTCAACTCAGAAAGTGGTCCTTTTTAAGGATCCCGATTAAAATATAAATTTCAGAGTGTTTCTTTTCTTACTCTACAGCCAATGATGGAGCATGTGCGGATTCACCCAGAGCTTGTAACTGGCTCAAAAGACCATGAAGTGGACCCAAGCAGGTATCTTGGTGTTCACTGTTGTGTCCGTAAATTCATTTTGTCACCAAATGCTAGTGCAAACAACTAAAAATAATCTATTGTAATACACAGTTCTTCCCACACGCTGCTGAGGTTTCAGGTGTACACATTTGCTGTTGTGAAACTATAGCTAGCATCGCAGTAGAGCTGTGTTTCTTGATTCTGTTGTAAATTCTGTAGTATATATATCAGCCCTTGATAGAATGAAATTTTGCTTATATATATATTTGGCTTTCATATACCATGATGCACAGACAAGTAAGGTCATAAGTGAATTTGTTGGATGTTTTTGCATTTTTTTTTCTCTTCTCTTTCAGGTGGAAGAGGTTAGAGACACATGACATTGTTGTAGAATGTGCCAAAATATCTCTGGACCCCAGTGAAGCTTCCTATGAAGAAGGATATTCCCCCCTTTCCAATCGACTACGACAAAGGCAACATGATGCCACTTCCAGCCCCTATACAGAAATTGGAAGTAATTATGGTAATCTTTTATGAGTCCCTTTCTATAAAATATAGTTATTCCCTGTTGAATGTTGGTGTCTGTGGTGTTTGAGTCTGACAGCTCAGTAATTCAGCTGCAGACTCTAAACTGATACAATTTTGCAGCATTTAATTGATACATTTCACAGCAGCATCTCTGGAGTATTGGCAACTATTGTATCAATTCTAACTGCGTGTAATGAAACCCAGAGATTCTGCTCAGCAGGGACAAACATAAGAAATGTATCATTTTGTTGCATAGTCACACATATATTGACACCATCTTATTTATGTTAATATTCATATCAAAAACACTTCTAAAATACTATTTTAAATTATTTTGGTGTCTGTTTGAGACCATTGTAGGTATTAAGAATATTTCAATGAAAAGCAGCTCAATCAAGGTCAATGTTGAGGCCTCCCAGACTTGGTGTTAATTTTTTTTTTATATCCAGTAGGTTTCCTTCTTAAATTCTTTTTAAATTCTTGAAAATGTTTAATTTGTTCGGTTGATCTCCCCCTTTCCGTGTGTCGTAATGTCTTCTACTACCACATAACTTTGTTTCCTTTGCTCGGCACAATGTGATTCTTTAAAATGTCTTGGGATACTATTATTTGTCCGTTTTAAATATATTAAAAAAAAAAAAAATATATATATATATATATAAAAAAAAATATTGTTTATATAAAATAATTGTCCCACAGTAACCTTTTACTTTATCCCAGCTAAGATATAATTAATCCTTTTTGGAGGCAAAATAATCTAATTTTTCTTTTAATACTACAATTTTTTTTTTAAGTAGACTTGAGGTATGGAGATCCAGAGATCCAAATTATGGAAAGATCCCTGATCTTAACCCCAAGTCCTGAGCATTCATGATAACCGGTCCCTTACTTGCATGCCTTCTGCGTTTTGTTATCTTGTCTTCACTGCTTTAATACTGTTCCCTTTGATGTTTAGGAAGTAATGCCTCCACTCCTCGAATGTGTACACAGAGTGCACCACTTCACACTGCAGGCATTGAACTACTGCAGGTAATCCTCTGTTTCCAGCTTATCAGCCATGATATGTTTTGCATGTATACTTATTGGTGAGTGGTGCCCCTATATGTATGGACTATACTTAAGTAAAATCCAGTGTTTACTTTACAAGAACTGTCAAGATATTAGCTGGGTGCCAGTTCAACACCACACTACTAATGGTTCAAAAATATTCTCCATACTCACTGGTCTGTCTCCAAAATACAAAGTTACATTTTATTCAATGTTTCAGCCCTTGAAAATCGAGCCTTCCAAAATACAAAGTTAAATTTTATTCAATGTTTCAGCCCTTGAAAATCTACTCCCTGAAGAAGGCTGAGTTTTAAAGGGGCGAAACGTTGAATAATATATAAAATGTGTTTCTGGCTGGTGTGTTTCATTGCCCCTTGTGCTTGTTTATTTGTTTAGGACAGCATCTGGAGCCCGTCCACCATTTGTGGAATGACCACACCACCTAACTCGCCTGCCAATGTGCTTGCAGATGCTCCTCATACCTCTTCTCGTCCCCCTAGCAAAGTTCTCTACACACCCGGTAACTCTTAAACTGGAAGTTCTTGTTCCTTTCTCTGGAAAAGTGTAATGACAACAAATATACAGAGCAGATTTTAGCCTAGTTAAGTTAGCCCTGTATTTGTACTAAACAAAGGCCTTTTATGCTTCCTTTTGTAGGGGGGAAAGCAACACCTCTGGGAACACCAGCAACCTCCCCGCCTCCAACCAGCAACTCTGAGGAATGTACACCAGTGACCGGTGCTTCGCTAACACTGACACCCCATAAGAAGGCAAGCAGAAACTGACTTATAACTGTTACTGTCCACTACCATCATCTATGTGCATGTTATTGAATTATGTTACTCTTGCAGAATGAATCCTCTGATTCAAGGAGGCCTGCAGTAAACAGGCAGCTGCTCAGCAAGGGAGATAAGAGCTCTGGTAAGATCCTCTGTTGTCATCTTTAGTGTTTTACTATGC
>CM044445.1:4798699-4811470 GCA_024363595.1 Xenopus borealis
CACACGCCCACAATACACTTCTGCATGCAGGTTCTGGGATTAATGGTGGCAGCAATAGATGCTGTACCATGGGCTCCGTATCACCTACTACCTCTGCAGCTGGACATTCTCCGCAGATGGAAGAAGGGATCTCTCGAACAGACCATTGTTCTCGACAGGACAACACGAGAAACCTTGAGCTGGTGGATGGAGCCATTTTGGTTGATATACTAAACTGACGTAGGAGGGTTAATTACAAGGAATATATGGAAAGGGGGAGGAGGAACAATTTTATTTTTTATCAGTGTCCTGCCTCCTTGTTGGAGGAGCTTAACCCAGTGGTTCCCGTGTTCCCTAATGGACTAGAGAGAGAGAGATTTAATGGTAAGTTATACAAAAAAAATCTCCTTATATATGTACCTATAAAATATTCATGATATGATCATTTTAAAAACTGTTAACATAAAATCTAATGATAAATTTACTGCAAAAATTCTCAAGTCCACATTTACCTTACATTATATGGGTAAGTATGTGTTCCCTTTACAAACACTAAATTCACACAGTGACATCACTGTAACTTTTCTTCTGCTTATTGAAGAGGAGATGAAAGCAAAGTAAGCTTGGGTTAAATCCCAGCTACATTGACACATTAAGATTTGGATGATTTTGCCAAACTTGCTTGTTAGAAATTCCTCTCCTGCAGTTTTGTGCCGTGAATCTGTTTTGGTTGCCTGTGTGTCTTATTTTTTGTCTCCCGTTTCAGCAATAATGAAAAACGGTCGCGGTAGGTTTTTTTTTTTTTTCATCATTCCACTGGAGAGAGGTAAACTCGGATAAAAGGCTAGGGGCCACAGGTTTTGGCCACATGGTGATGGATAGGAACAACACTTGAAAATGAACATATCCCTTTTTCTAATACTTCCATGTGCTTATTGCAGTTAGATGCAAAAAAATAAGTTACCATCTAGTTTATTTAATGTGAATGATCCTGATTTCTAGGTAAGACCCACGTGACTGTGTAGGAGCCAAGTGGCAGCTTAAAAGCTTTCCCATTGGTTGTTTTGTAGACCTGCATGTGACCGTGTCCTTGTTTGGCAATCATTACTGCCTCTTTTAATTATGGAAGCTCAACAAATACTTGAAATATACCCTAAGTAGTATAGTACAGTATTTATTATACATTATTCTTTTTTGAACTGGCATAATGTTCATTTTCAAACATAACTGACCAAAGGTTTATTCTTTATCACCTGATGCACACTTATCTTTTAATATATTTTTATTCCTTGTGTTTCTAAAGTGGAAATGTGCCTACTAAGCAGGGTGTTTAATTTATCGTCTTGTAAACATTTTAGTTTACCAGATGCACAAAATGTTCTTTCTTTGTATATTTGTGTTTGTGTCCATGGATGGGAGCTGCACCTGCAAGATTCCACTCAGTATGTACAAATGTACATTAGACTGCATAATTGAAATGCTGTGTTCTCTCTTTACAGCTGCTATATGCCAGGAGCTGTCTCAGATCACCATGCCTGACCCGGAGCCTACTGTGCTAAGAGGAGGTTTCGATTCCCCTTTCTCTCTCCGCTGTGACAGTCAGCCCAGCTCTCAGAAAAAGCTTGCCTCCTATAGCGTTGGCCACATCCCTGAACATTCTGCCACTGACAAGCTCCACAATAATGTGTCCCACGACAGCTCCAAACAGGCGTTCACTCCCATTGAACCACCCAATGGCACAGAGAATGCAACTGACTCAGGGAAGCCGCCGTCTAACAACTCTTTGCCCAGCTCTGCGGACATATTCACACCTCATGTTCAAAGAAATGTATCCTGTTTCCGCTTGGCTCCGTATGAGCATCTCTTTGAGCTGGCGCTGCCCAAAACTGCTAACATGTTTGTCTGCAAGAAGACAGAGGAGCTGTGCAGGAGAGGCAAGGGAAGCCTCGAGGAGGGAGAAGAGGGTGCCTTCTCCATTTCTCCAGCAGAGGTGCTTGATCGGCTCATTCAGTTGGGAGCAGATGCCCACACCAAAGAGCTAAGCAAGTAAGCAAAGTACTTGTTATGGCTCCCTCCATGTGCCTGAAAGGGCATTCTGTAAAAAAAAAATTGTATAAGGCGTCATTTATAGCCTTCCATCAACAGGCAGAATTTACTGGTCACTTCTTTTAAAAGCTCACCAAGGCTGCTGCACCTGGGCAAACATTGTGCGTATTGTTACATACGGGGGCACGTGTCTCTTGTTCTGCTTCTTCAATAATCCCTACTAGGTTCTACTAGGTCTAAAACTGGATGAAAGTAGTGTTGCCCTGTATATTACTCTGTAAAAGCAGTAACTATACCCAGGTATGTTCTGCTTTGCCTGGATTTCCACTGATGCAATGGTGTGAGATGCAGTATCCCTAATTATGCATATGGCAGGTGCAACACAAGCCCCATAGCACCTATGAGTATGAGAATGACACTTGCATTTCTGGCTGCTAAGCCAAACGTGGCATAGAATGAAGTATAAAGATCTAATTGGTTTAAGATTGGGCAGACGGGGGTGTTATGCCCTACACTGAATAGCAGTAGTGGTCAAAATCCCACATGTGCTATAGACCTAAGAAAATAGGAAGAGAAGAGAAAGCTGGACTAACACATCCCATGCTACTTTTCATTTGTTCTGCTTCTTCAAAAAAAACAGTGACTTGAGGGAGGGTCACATTGGTCATAACTGTTGCTTTTCAATCTGAGCTGAATGCTGAGGATCAATGGCAAACTCACTGAACAGTTATGTCCCATGTGGCCACCCTTCAAGTCGCTGACTAACTTAGAGTCAGAGAGCTGAAAAGCAGGAAGTTGTGTTGTATTCTGTTCTGTTACACATCCACTCATTCATGCCTTTATACATTATAAAATAAAAAATATTTTTTATTTTGCACAGCCCATCTATTTACCCACTTTTTATTTTTACCCTGAACGGTTCCTTTAACACTTGATAACAGCATTATGTCAATGGTTATATCCTATGTAATACAAAGGCTAAAGCAAGGAAGAAGATTTAGAACCTCTGAAGAAAAATTCACCTCTTCAGTTCACTTTTTTTCTTATTCTCCTCCCATCTCATTGCTGTTTCTAACACTGAAATTTTTTCAGCAGGTTGTCTTTACCCAGCAAAGCCGCTGACTGGACTCACTTTGGAGGTAAGTTTTGCCGTTCAAGTAACTAGAGACCTACAACTTGTTGGTCTCTTGCAGAACTACGCCATCCTCTAATTGCTTGTTGATGAGATGATGCCAGTTCAGCTGGAGATCCACAGGTTAAAGGGCATGTCTTGCAGCAAATTTATATAGTGCCAACACCTTTCAGCAGTACTTTAGAGATTATATCAGTCCCTGCCCCAGTGGAACTTAATCTAAGGTTCCTATCACATCCCCATCAGTTGCTGCCTCAGTGGAGCCTACATTCCAAGGTCCCTATCACATTTACACACAATAGGGGCACTTGTATCCACTGCCTCTACTGGGAGAAAACCAGAGAATACCCACACAGACATGGTGAGAATATAAACACATATTTATAGAAATAGAATGAATATAAAACTCATCTCATATAGTATAAAAAAAGTTAAACACCCATTTGATAATGGCAGGATCACCGCCAACGGATGAGATTCACGTTCTTCGCAACCAGTTGGTTCTACTTCACAATCAGCTTTTGTATGAAAGGTTCAAAAGGCAGCAGCACGCCCAGCGCAACCGCCGTCTCCTGCGCAAAGTGATCAAGGTGACTTCACTGGAGGAACAGAATGCTGCTATGGTGAGCTTGGAAGGCATTTTTGGAAAATGTTCTAGTTTTGGTCTGTTCACTCTTTACTACCATATTTTTTGTCCTGTAGAAAAACCAGTTAAAGCTGCAGGAGGTGGATATGCACTCTATCAAACAGAGCCTCCTCCAAGAACAGACACGGTACCGGCGTCTTCAGGAAGAGCGCGATACTGTGGCCACTCAACTGCGCAGCCAGATCCGCCAGCTACAGCACGACCGAGATCTGTTCTACAACCAGAGCCAGGAACTGCAGGTGGGGAACTGCTCCATGTAGTCATAGAATTTGGGCTTGGAATAGATTTATGCAGCTGAGTCCTTGTCATTATTCAGAGCTTTCTAGATATCCAGTTTCCAGATAGAAGATCCTATACCTGAATATGTCCAGACAGGCCCATTCTGTCATGTTATAGTAACTGTGCGATACTTGCAGTAATGTTTTCTTTCTATGGTAGTTCTTTGCACAGTTTCAGTATCTATGCTGCTTGTTGTCTTGCCAGTAAAATCTCAACTCTGTGCCTTTGCGACAGACCAAGCTGGAGGATTGCCGCACTACCATTGCAGATTTACGTCTGGAAGTGAAACAAGCCAATAATAAAGTGTGCCATACAGAGCTCCGTCTAAGCCAGGTTTCTCAAAAGGTACCGCAAACCTCGTCCCTTTTTCCTTTAGCCTGTATGCCCATTCCATTACCATGTTTCCAGTGCTTAATTGCTTAAACTACATCTTGCCTTCAGCTCTCCAACAGTGAGTCTGTGCAGCATCAGATGGAATTTTTGAACCGTCAGCTCCTGGTCCTGGGAGAGGTGAATGAGTTGTACGTGGAGCAATTGCAGCAAAAGCAGACAAACAGCACAAAGGTATGGGGTGCCGGTACTTGTAGCATTATTCATGTTGCACCCCGATTGCATTTTAATAATGGTGGAAAATGTGTCACTTTATGTGGACAGGAAGTGGAGATGTTGCAGACTTCATTTAAGAAAGACCTGGAGAAGGCCAGATTGAATGTGGTGCAGCTGAGTCAGAGGCTAGAATGCACCCAGAAACGTATAGTGGAGCTGGAAGCTCAGCTGGCCAAGAAAGAATCCCTGTTTCAAGAACAGAAAAAATTCTTAGAGCATGTTAAGGGGAAGAGCAGGTAAGTGGTTCTCATTACAGTTTGCAGTATGTTTCTGAACACATCTTTTCCGCCACTTCCATCTTGGTTTATGGCAGAGATTAAGAATTCGTTATGGGAAAGGCTATTTGATATTCGCAGCACTGCTACTTGAAGATGTCTAGGGTTAGTTAGTGTAATTGGGTGGAGAAGAGAAACTATGGTTGTGTACTGTGGGTAGTTTGCATACCTCAAGGTACCCACACTCTGCCAGTCCAATTCCAAGTATCTCATTTTGGAGGTTGTACTTGAGCAGTAGAGAGAACAGTCACAGGTCACTCAGAAGCACATCTCCCCCCATTTTTTTTCCATGGAAGGCAGCAAAGCCGTTGTAACAACTTTCTGGTTATGTTTTATCCCGTTGCTGTGTACTCAGAGGCCAGCTGCAAGCGGCTGAGAGCCGATACCTTGCTCAGAAGAGTATAAGTCAATCCTTTGAAGTCAAAATCCTCGGTCTGTACAAAATGTTGGAGAAAGAAGGGCTTCTGAAAAGTCAAAGCGAAGAGAAGGCAGAGACTGCAGAAGCTGCAGAAGAAAGGTAAGATGCTTGAAGTAATGCAGACTAAGCTAAAAAATATTTTTCAGTTATGGGTTGTGTAAAAAAGAAATGCATATATTTTGAGATCCAGTACATCTCTGCACTGTTTGCTCATCTACAACCTAGCCTAGTTGGGCTAGTCCAATCTTTGTCTTGGTCAGCGGAGACCTGTCCATCGAGAACTGGTCCTTGTCTGACTGCATTTTCCCAACATGGGCTATTCTCCAGGCAGATTCATTAGGCAGGCCGTCTGGAAGCCCCCATACATGGACTTCATTTCTATCTGTAACTGCAGTTATATCTTCAGACCGGCAGAGGGCGTATAGGAGCCTCACCAAAGCAGTCTAGTTTCCTGTTGAACACTGCACTGTGGACAAGTGTACTCTGATACTGATCTTGGCCGATTGGTTAGATATTGCATTCACCAATCTGACCTTCCGCTATGCAAAATGTTGAGAGACAGTTCCTACATGGGGATTTTCATGGAATTATTTGTTGTTTTTTTTTCTTTTGGTTAGTAAAGCATTGCTGTTTTAACAGAAGTTCATTGGTCACAGACCATGTGTGGAAGACTTAACTGTGCTGAACAGCCAAGCTAAAGTCACAGATACTGATCAGAAGGGACTACATCCACAGCCTGATGCTGGTTTTTGGCCTATGGAGTTTTCCAGCCTGGCCAATCTATAGCAGAGTCTTGATCAGATATCAGTCAAGTTGGCCCATCATTTGTGGCTCATACACTGGCAGCTATGCTATGCCATAAAGATAACTGATAAATGTGTCTCCTCTTCCAGGTGTGACCTCAACATTGCAAGTGTTTACAGTCCTGATGTTGGCATTATGGAAGAAGTCAATGGTAGCAGGGAAACTAATTTGCCTGCCAACCACACAAGCTCATCTAGTAGTCCGAGCAGCAGCACCCTCTCCACCCCAGAGAAAGGCACAAACTTTCAGCTGAGCCGTCGGCAGTTACTAGAGATCCCTTCCAGCGGCCACTTGACTATTGGCTCTTACCCAAACGCCAAAAGTTTCCTCGGCATCCGTTCCCGCGAGGTGTTCCGCAACAAGAGCGAGAGCCACTGTGACGGGGAATGCATCAGTAGTCTCTCAGAGATTCTGAAAACTGAACTCTGCCAGGAGCTTATCCCAGAGACGAATGCGGGGGGCTCCCCTCAAAGTCCAGATTGTGTGAAGGATCTTCAGATCATGGACTATGACTAAGGCTCCCTTTACCTTCCAGCCCCATTGTGACCCTGAGTTGGGAGGCAAGCAATCAGTGTTAAGAAGTCCTTTTGGCTCCTGGCTTTAAGGTTGTCTGGCCCCTGTTAATAAAACCAGTCTCACTACTTCTGCAGTGCAATGGTAGCAGACTTTCCAAACTGGAAGGGAACGTCACAAAGGACACATGTTCTTTTCTTTTTTTTTTTACCATCATCTGTCTTTTCCCCATTCCTTATTCATTTCCTCCCATATGCAGGTATTGATGTAAGAAACTCGACACTTTGTAGACTCTGCTTTATCAGCAGGACAGAATATGCTATTTACCCCCACCCATTCCCTCTAAGAACATAGTAAGTCATTTTTTTTTCTAGAGCACTTTCTGGCTTGTAACAAGTAGACCTAGAACTAAAAAATTTTTGTTCTCTAATCACAAAAGGCTCCCCAACACATTATTTGGTTATTGGTCGACCAATGAAAAAATTCCAGCTTCAATAATTTTTTTATTTTTTTTTAAATCCCTTTTAGCACTGAAATATGGCAGCTCCAGCATGTGGTTTGTTTAAAAGTGACCTTACCAATAATAATAGCAGGATGCCAAATAATAAGGGACCAAGTTAGGGGCTTTCCTTATTCAGTGAAAGACTTGCACCGGTCTCATAATAATCCTCAGCTCTGGCTGCTCCACTGCCTTCAGATCCTCGCAGTTTCACAACCTGTTTGTAACGAAGGGATTTTATTATGGATCCTTCCCTCTCAGTGGAGGTTAGATATCCGGGACAAGAAGAGTTTGATTTCTAATGATGACATTTTGCACTTTGAGAAAACCCATTCTTATGAAACACTAGAGAGCGTATCTTGCGAACCTTTATATACCCCAATATCATGTTCATATCTATATAGAAGGCACACGCAAATGCTGGCATCCATTTTTTCCTCCCCTTCACTTTCAATAAGTTTGATTCACAAGCAGCCCTCCACTTGCAAGGCACAACAGCTTAACAACGGCAAACTATCTGACTCCGGTAAATCTGTATATTTTATTTAGAATACCGGCCATTGTTTCTTTTCCTTTTCGCTTGTGTATAGTCATAAAGTATTTTCTTTCTGTAGATAACGCACTTGATTTTAACATTTTTGATGTAATCATATACATCCATGTATTACGAGACCCGAGTAGCGTTAAGCCCCTGGTGGACGCGTTGGGTCCGTGAAATGTGTTTGGTTTAATATTAAGACCAAGACGCAATCTGACATACAAATGTGAGCACCAGCCGCTGCTAAACACTTGACGCGTGTAATCAATCTCGTTTACGGAATGACGTCGGTTTAACCTATGAAGATTGCCAAAGAGAGCTGGGGGCTGTTGACACCATCCGATTCCAATGTTGCCTTTAAAGTCGAAGAGTGTCTCCTCTTTTTCTTTTATCGCGGTAGTTCACATGAAGTTCTCCTTTCCTACTTTCATCTGCCCCCCCAAAAGTGTATGGTCGCGATCTGGGCAGCTCCCATGTTACCATTTCTTTTGCTTCCTCCCTCCACGCTGGCAGTTTGTGCCCCCGTGGTTGTCACGCCACGTTTCACGGTATGGCAGCCAGAGAATTTTGTGATCACTACGAATCAGGCCCCAGGATAATAATTATAATAAAGCATAACGCGGGATGTTAAGACTCTATGCTGGCTGTCTTAGCCAGGATGCCCAAAAAATGTTTAAGACTATTTGCTTGTGTTTAACTGTGAACAAATAAAACAAACCATTGTTTTGCACTATTACCTGAGTTTTTGGATTTCACTCTCACAGAAGTACCAGGTTTGGAAAGCCTGAGCTGTCACAAAATAGAACCGGACTACATAGACCCCCAGCAGCCAACATCTCTTCCTCCACGAGGTTCCAGTGTAATGGTATTTTAATTATTTTATTCTGTTTCTTTCTCTTTTAAGCCATTTCCTGGGGTTTGTGCAGTCTCTCATTCACATCACTGCCTGGCTGCTTGGGTCAGTTGAACCCTTGAAACCATGTAGCTTATAAATTCCAAACTGGAAAGCTGAAAAATAATTAAAACTGTGAATTACCCGTTTAACAATTTTGTGCTAAAATGTGGATTTATACTTATTCTACAATTAACAGAGTGGGACACGCTACTGAGGGCTCTCCTGGACATTTAATTATTTAATTAATTAATTAATGAATGAATGATGGCCTTCCACTGCAAAACAGGAGTTTTCACATGTAATGGTAACCTAAAGAGACAAAGAGAGAATGATAGGATTTAATAAGTCGCAATCTACAATCATTATGCCTTACAATACAAGTGATACTCAGAGTTCCCTGTATAACTCAGCCTGCAGCCTTGTGCCTTTATATGGTCACACCCCTCAGTGACTTCTAATATCCTTATCATTTACAGTAGGGGGTACATTATCCCTTATAATACATGAGTGATACTCAGAGTTCCCTGTATAACTCAGCCTGCAGCCTTGTGCCTTTATATGGTCACAGAACAACCCCTCAGTGACTTCCAAGTTATAGTATGGAGTTCATTACCCCCTCCAATCCCTCATAAAAGTCCATGCACACTGCAGCCTCTTTAATTTCTTGTTTCTTTTTCTCCATCCCTTTTAAAGCCAAACCATAACAGCAAAAAAAAAAATGGCTATATTTAGTTTTTAATCTTTTTGGAAAGGTGCAGAATGTTTCCAAACCAAGAAGAAATTGATGTTATTATCCAAGTATTCCTCCTAGACTATAGAAGTAAGGGTATGTTGTTCAGAGCTTAATTATCTGCATATTTCCATTGATACAGTACTATTGCATGCATTGGAAGAAGTATTGTGCATCTAAACCAACCGTTTTGTAACCATAAGATGTTGCTGTTTAAAGTCTTTATTTATAAAAACACCCACTTCACAAACCAAGGTAATCCATATGATAGCTCCCACTTTAATGTGCAAATACAGATATACAAAAAAAACAATAACAAGTGTGTTGTGCACACACAATATGCTATACATTATTAAAAAGACAATTATACATTGATATAACAGAGGGCATATACAAGGACAGTTCTCATAAAGACCCACATATTTATATTTTGGAGTGAGGGATACACACAAGCAGAGCAGAAAGCCTAAAATTGCTTAGGGGTGCCAGTCTATTCAACCCAGTGATTCTAGTTGCCTACCTCCTACCCTGAGCTGGCACTCTTCATCAAATTACACCGCAGCCCGGGGTACTTTGTTTATTACCAAACTGTCATCTTTTTCAGTCCTGGCGAAATATCCCCTGCCCTTCTAAAAGGGTACAGGTGCAGCCAAGAAATCTAACCGCACAGGTGGGCCAGGTCAGCTTAGGGTGGTGCAGTTAACATCAGAAGAGATGTCCACTAGTTACTTACATTATTGTATACATTGTGGGTGGTCCAGCACTGTCTAGGTGGCCATTGCCCCAATGAGCTGAGTGCACCCAGGTGGCCAATTCTCTGTAGAGGCTTGACTGTGTGGCGTACAGAAAAGTCTGACCAAACTATTACCCTGATGTCCGTGCTATTTGTTGACTGGTGAGGCTGCTTTTGTTGGGTTTTCCTGTAGACCAATTAAGCCCAGAGAAGACACCTGAGAAACAGATTTCAGTTGGAAAAGCTAGAGTTGTCCTGGCACACATCCCTTTTGCTTCAGTAAAGTGTTCCGATGTTGGTTGGAACTTGACTCGGTTGGTCTCCTGTGGCCCTCTATCAACTACAGGCTGTACATGTGCTCAACCAGGGGGTACCAACAAGGCCTGAAAAAGATGGCGGAGTGGTGCTCATCATGAAGATGAGGAGCATTAGACCAGGGTAGGAAGTGAATGACTAGAATCACTGGGGGTGACTAATAACTTGACTCCCCTAGTGAATTTAAGCTTCCTTGTACTGTAAGGTACAAAACTGACATTTTAACACCAAATGATCGCCCTCTTTTAATGAATCCCACCTCATCCGCCCTAGCAGTCCCATGAAAGCACACCTGGATTTGGCTCCGTTTGGAGGTTTGTTTTTTTTAAAGTGGACCTGGCAGGAGCCATTTTGTGGACACTGTTATCAGTTATCAGTTTGTGCACCAGAATGGGGGACCCGATGTCTAAACCCATGTCCTGGCTACACAATTAAATGGTTAAGAGAACTGGGGGAATGTTTGGGGAGCAGTGGCATCTAGGAAGTGCTGAATGGAAAGTGAAAGTAATTATCTGCCCCGCCCCTATGCCTAAGGCATAGAGGAGTGGCAGACAATATTTGATTGACAGCTGAGATTTTTAAATCCGCTATCAATGCTTTAATAAAAATTTGAAATTGGATTTCATATTTAATTTGAAAAGGACTTTTATTATACAGATTTTTGTGCCTGGATGACGGGTCCACTTTAAAGCATAATGATGAAACCAGCCTGGTGAAGCTGAGAACAGGTTCTACCAATTGGGGGGGTCATGATTTAAGAAGTGTAGAACCTCCCTGTTGGCCTCCAGGCTGGTTTCAGTGACTCCAAATAGGATTTCTTTTTGGTGGTTCTAATTTGCTGTCCAACCACAGTCTGAACCCCGGTGGCTTGTTTATCATTGACGGCTTTAGTTTCATTAAGTTCTAAATGTTTCTGACCACTTCCTGGGCGATGAGTTTGTATCTCTGGCTTGTCCAACTCTACAGTGGCTTCCTTTATTTTGTCTAGGACTATGGGAATCAAGCTGACCACTCCACCATAGAAGTTTCTTGCTTCGTCGCAACTAAGGTGGTTCACAACATCATGTGGGTATCTGCACAAGCAAAGGCACATGGTGAGAAGTTGGGGGAGGGAGATGTTCTTGAAACAGTGAACAACATAATCATGATAAATTGCAGGATATTCTAATTAACAATGTTCTACATTGTGTTGATAATAACGTGTTCTACAAATCCCTTGCACATAGTGCCTGGAATCGAACCAAGGACTGCAGTGCTAGGGGTGCTGGGTTCGATTCCAGGTACAACACTATCTGCAAGGAGTTTATACATTATCTCCTTATCTATGGATTTCCTCCTTCACCCCTGAATTATGGTGGCCATAATAATATAGTGATATTGTTACTTACGTGGCTCTCAGACTGGATAAGTCATTGGTTGGGCTCAGCAGATCCACACAAGAATGCAGGACAGCTGTTGCTGCCACATTTTTGGGCTGCAGTTCATGCAGCTTTGCGCACACATCTACCAGATCTGTGCAGATGTCCAG
This sequence comes from Xenopus borealis, assembly GCA_024363595.1. Taxonomy (NCBI): domain Eukaryota; kingdom Metazoa; phylum Chordata; class Amphibia; order Anura; family Pipidae; genus Xenopus; species Xenopus borealis. The sequence continues at coordinate 4,810,636 of CM044445.1, forward strand.
GAACAACGTGAGGACTCGCCTGTCGGTGCTGTTGTTGCAAGAACTGTCCAGGTATTTGCGGACCTAGTGACACAAAATTGTACACGAGGAAAGGTTACTCCCAGGCCACCGATCATATTTGCCTACATCTTATGATATCACCTGGTTGTTAAGATTCTTGTAATGAATATAAAGTTGTTGAGCTTTGTTATAAATGTTTGGTTATTAAGACAGCTTTATGCTTCTCAGCAGCAGTCCAGAGCACACTGAGCATGTGCAGTGCCACTGACACAATAGATCCAAGATGAGGAGTTGCTGGTGGAACCTTTGATGTCCTGGATCATTAGTGTTAGAGCTGCCGAACCTCTGGCCTGCTTCAGAAAGTTCAGTATGTATAAAATACATTTCTAGCCAGATTTATATGCCAGCTTAAGTGTTCCTTTTAAGTTGTATCTTGTGATAGAATTTAAACTTTTAAGGATAAGGCACAATAAAAACAATGATACAGGGAAATTCCCAAAGAAATTACCTGGGCCAGGGTTCTCACAGGGTGGATCCTGTCAAAGGCGTTTTCACGGCAGCGTTCCAGAGCGGTAGTGAATGTGACTTGTTGCTGTTGGAAGAGCTTGTAGCGCTGCTGCAGGATTTTGAGAGCCTGTTTCACCTCACTCATTTTGCTATCCATGTTTTAAGATCCTGGGGATAAAAAGACAAACCACATTAGGCCAGGAACAAATGTATCTGCCAGATTCCAATATATAAACCTGCAATAGTTGCTGGAAAAACGTTTCTTCTGTGCATTGTAAGCAGCAGTCCTGCCCTGCTTTATGGCAGCTGAGATTCTAGCTATCTGTAT
>CM044445.1:5030760-5047574 GCA_024363595.1 Xenopus borealis
TTCAGGGTATAGTTTTCCTTTAAGTTCTAATATGGACTTCATAAAGACAGTGACTTTATTTTAGGGTTAATGCTGGGTAATACTTGGCAGTAATACTTGGCAGTAAGCCAATATAAAAATGTCATGAATTTATTATAAATCATCTTTTATTTATAAAGTGGCAGAAGTTTTATGCAAAGCTTTGCAAATTGCTCAAGGTAACCTTTCCGCATACGTATTTTATTCTGGGATGCCAAGTGTTGATGTGGCATTAAAACTGGAACAGTCAGTCACAAAGGACATTTAAAGGGGAACAATACCCAATGCATGTTTATATATATATATATATATATATATAGATATATATATATATTTATTGCTATAAAGATTTAAACTGGGACCCTTCCTTTATAGACTATTGTGGATACTTATTTAATCTGATGTAATCTAAAATAACCTTGCTTCTGTGACTTGCTTTGACTTTCCAGATGAAAGCACTAATCCATTCTGGCCCGCCCTGCACTGTTTCATGATCATCCTCGATCGCCTGGGATCCAAAGTGTGGGGGCAGCTGATTGATCCGATCCAGGCCTTCCAAACCATCATTTCCAGCCCCAGTTACACCAGAGAGATTGAAACTATTCGTAACAGCTACAGCAGGTTTGTGCCCAAACTCACTTTAATGACCTGGTTTTGCAATTGTCTCAAAAAAAGAAACAGAAATATGGCATGACATAAACCCCAACCATTGTGACCTCCTTAGGTACTTTGGCTGACCGTTTGGGCAAACCATTTTACATTACCATCAACTCATTATTTGACTAAAAGAAAGGGAAATTTTAAGATATTCCGTTAAGCTGCCTACACATGGCCTGATTGACCCCTACAAGTTGGCAGTAGATCCGATACACTTGTCTGATCATGTTGTCAGCCCTATGTTCCATTCAGCTCTCTAGGAGTGTCTCACACATTCCAGTGATCATTGTATTAGCTTGAATACGCTGCCATATATACCATATTGTAACTCTTACTTCTGCTTCTTATGATGACTGTGCACAAATGTTAACTGGAATGCTGTACATTCTGCTTTCCGCAAGCCTGACCAAAATGGAGCCGCATAACGATGACGATGAACTGGACATTTCATGCAGCCAGATGGTATACAGTTTCAACACTGAAAAAACAAATAAGGTATGAAACATGCAGCTGTTACACAGAGCTATGATACTGGACTGTTCGGAAAGGGGCTGACCGCACTTAGCACGTTTTTGTTTACAGTTTAGGGAGGGTGGTTAAAAATCATTTTATAGCTTCAGTCTCTCCATCAAGGATATTTGTCTCCCACGCTCCACTTTAGCACATTGACTGGCCACAGCAAATTCCAGTGACCATATTCGATGCAATACATAGAGCAACACTATGTTTGAAACCGAGCAAAGGCCTCTCCTTGTGCTTCAGCTCCACCTCATTTCTGCTCACTCACAGATGCAAAGGAACTGAAGGCACACATCTGCTGGACTTGTTAGTATCTCTCTCTATAGATTAGGTGAATAATTGTGGTTACAATATATATTTGTATTGTTTATTGGCAAGCTTGCAGGGCTGTTGCTGCTGAATTGTGCTTAGTTCAGGGGAATACCTATGCTGCCATAGTTGTTATGGAATATCTCTGTACAGACTATGAGCAAATTTAGGGACTGTTCCTGCTGAATTGTGCTTAGTACATGGGAATACCTATGTTGCCATAGTTTTATGGTATCTCTCTGTACAGGCTATGAGCAAACTAAGGGTTCATGCGGAATTGTGCTTAGTACAGGGGAATACCATTACCTATAATTGTGTTACAGCCATGACACTCGTTAATGCCAGACCATATCCATTTGACCATTAAGCTACGCCTAATACTAGTTGTAAGATAACTAATAATAACACTGTAAATGAAAAGCAACAAGTCTCTAGTTGGAAAGTTTAAGATTAATTACCAGTACTATATAAATGATGGATTACAATGTCAAGTAAAAGAGAAATAATTCTGCCATGAAATGAATACCAAGGTAACATGGAGAGTTGTGGTACAGTGTCCCCCCAAGGACTTATCTGAGCTACAAGTCCCAAAATCTTAAGATGTTGCCAAAACAACTGGGTGCTAATATGCATTTAGTTTCAAATACATAGACATTAGTTAGCCAAAGATGGAGGATATTTATGTCTTAAATTTGGATATTGTCCTGTGACCATATAGTGCTGGCAGGAAGTGAGACATAATTGAATGTATCCAGTCTGGAAGGTGACAATCAATAACTGGAGAGAGTGAATATAAGCTGCAAATTTTCTAAGTTAAAAAGCCTTGAATTTGGCAACTGCATAGAAGCCAGACAACACATTCTGGGATCCATTGTTTAGCAATGCAATTAACTGATGACTTGCTGTCCTTCAATACCTGAGTGGCAAGGAACCAGGTATTGAAGGGCTCTTAGAAGAAGCACCACAAACTTCCAGAGTGTTTGTTCAGCTATTATTTGATTGGCCTATAGAGACTGAAGTGCAGACCCACAAAGGAGGCAGACTGTTCTCTTCAGCATGCAGAAAATACAGCTGGATTTGCCATTTTTCTAAGTACAAGCAGTGCCAGCTCTGCTCTTGCCAACAAAACATATAAAATATGCTGAAGTCATATAAGGTTAATATGTTGAATGCAATTCTTTAACCTTTTAAATGTTATCTTGCTGTGCAGGACACTGGATGGAAGAAGGCTATGAGTCCCGATTACTGCCCCAACATGTATGAAGAAATGCAGAGCCTTGCAAATGTCCTGCAGTCCGAAATAGGCCAAGATATGCGAGTCCATGACAGCACCTTTTTGTGGTTTCTTCCCTACGTTCAGTCTGTGATGGACCTCAAGGATCTGGGAGTGCCGTATATCATTGAGGTCATCCACCATCTTTATTTTGAAATCAAAGATGTCCTTAATCAGAGAGTCCAGCAATGCGACAAAGTTACAGAGCTGTTCGTTCTGGTTTTGGTCTCCATCATTGAACTGCACAGAAATAAAAAGTGCCTTTATTTACTTTGGGTTAGCTGTCATAAATGGGTCGAAGCCTTGGTGAGATGCTCTCTGCTTCCTATCAAAGACGTTCAAGCCAAGATTAATTCAAAAATGGCCTATGGGATCACCTGCTCCCCGACACAATCTAACTCATCTGTTCAGTACTCTTGTCTGCAGCTGATACGAAGCATCTTGCGGGAAGGCTGCCAGCTTGGGCAGCAAACAACTTGCATGCAATACCTCGACAAACTGAATCATGTTCTTAGGGGAAATATGTCCCGAACCCTTGAACTCAACAGCAATGAGGTTCGAGATTTACAAGTATGTTTGCGGCAAATTATAAAAATCATTAAAGACAAGGCTTCCGCTGCTCAGAGTTCGACTTTGGAGCAGAACACAAATAGGATTGAATCTGTCCCTTTCATTAAAAGTGAAAGTGTTGATGATGACGAGTACTGGTACAGAGCATGCAATTCTTTAGAGAAACCGTCTTCTGCAACGAGTCCTACTGAGGGCTTTGATGGAGCATGTTGGCTTACTGTTAAAAGGGAACCAGAGGAAGATAAGCGTTCAGAGTCGGAGTTAGATTGCTGCAAGCCTAGCAGTAGCAATGTGGTGGGAATTAAAAAGGAATCTTCAATACAGTCCGAACCCGAGCCCCCTGCCCTAACTGAAGAGCAGCAGAATCGAAAACCCAAACAGAATTTGAGTGAACTGAAATCAAAGTTGTCCAAAGTACTACAAAAATCTTCATTCAAAAGGCAGAATTCACTTCCTGAAAACACAAACCAAATGGACGAGGTTGAGAAGCAGGTTGCCCCTTTATCCAGTGAAAAATGTATACCATCTACTAAACCGGTTAAGTCAGAGCCTCATGACTCTTTGTTTAAACCACCCTCCTGCAATGGTAATTATAGTTGCAGTAGTAGTAGTAACATTGCAGTGACTAAACAGCTACAAAGTCTTTCCTTAGAAAACAGGGTTCCAGAGGTCCAAACCGCTTCAGTGAAAAAGGAAGCGCAGCTAGAGGACAGACAAGCACCCCTAGGAAACCAAATATCATCAGTAAACAGCTGTGAAAAGCTTAGCTTGGAGCCTGTATCGGAGCACTGTGAAACATCTAGTCCAGATGACGACGATAACCTTCCTCTATTTGAGCTCCGTAAAAAGCTTTTACAGAAAAACAAGATACAACTCACAGATTCACAAGTGGATCGAGACCTTGATGCCTTATCAATGGCAGCGCAGGCAAAGTCTTTGAATTTTCATCTTGACTCCAGCCAAGATAGTGTCATTTCACAAGACCTATGTCAGATTCAGAGGAAAGTAAAGGGGACTGCCAGATCTCCACATATTGATAGCTCGTCGTCTGATACAGATGCATCCTCCGATCAGATCATTATTATCTCTGATTCAGAGGATGAAGAAAGGCCAATCATTGCTACCATTAAGTCTGAGAAAACAAGTCCTAGAGGTGTCTGCCCTTCAACCTCGGCTTCTGAATTTTCAAATCGAATAGCAGAGGCCCAGATAAAATCTGAACCATCACCATCTCTTACATGCGATGACTATGATTCCCAGTTCTTTGAGTTTGAAACTGAGGATGAGGTATTTTCTGTTTGGCAAGGCCCCCATGATGACCAGAAAAAGCCCATTCTAGCTGAATCACACCGTGAAACTTCTTCCGAACTGCCACTTTCTGATCCCGCTGACACAGATATGAATAATGAATTCAACGAATGGGGTTATGACACTGATTACATTTCAGATGATGTTTTAGAAAAAGCAGCTGAGGCTGCAGAGGAAATGTTGACTGATTCCAAACAGGGTAATGGTCTTCAGAAAAAAACTGAAAGCGTGGGTTCAGAAGAAAACCTTTCAGTCAAGGGTGCCCGTTCCAGTTTATTTTACAGAAAAGGTACACCAGTAACTTCAGCTAAACACAGGAAGAAAACCAATATACATATCAGCCCAAAGAAGACATCTCCATCCAATATACATATCAGCCCAAAGAAGACTTCTCCATTTTCTTCCAAAGTGGTACATGGCAAAAAAACGGAAACTGTTGTTGCCCAAAAAGTGAAATCCAAATCTAAAGAACCAAAAAGAACTAAAAGCCCCTTGAGGTCACGGGGAGAAACTGTAAGGCGTGAAAGTCTCATCAGAACGTCGCCTGCTGTAGTACCCCCGAAAAAATATCGCACAGGTCCAGAGCCATCTTCCACAGTGGAAAAACTTGGCTTCAAGAAAGCGCCACGCAAAGCTTTCGATTTGTCTCAGCGTTCACTGGATAGTGTAACAGAGCTTCGGAACCATGGCAAAATGGCAGGGTTTGTGGCGCCAAAGAGGACAAAAACCAAGCTTATTTCCCCTCAGTCGTTAATGGTTAAATGTAACAAACAAATGTTGGCTTGTCAAGAACGGCAGTTTTACCTTCAGTCCAGACCAAAAGTCCATGGAAAAAGAAAGCAAGCTGAAGCCTCTGAGGGCCACAGCCGAAAACTTGAGAATTCTGCACACAAAGTCAACAAAAATGGGAATTCTGGACATTTCCAAGCCACCAGGAACCATGCTGAGGCTAGCTCAAGCACACCCCGAGATGAACGGAAGCTAAGCAATAACAAAGAGCATTTGGAAATTACCCAGACCTCAGCAAATACGTCTACAGCTCAAATTGGGGAGTTGCCTCTGAGCTCTAAAGTGGAGAAATCTAGCAGCCTTTTGTTGGAGAATGCAGTGCCCTCTTCATCTGATGTTAATGCTCCCCTTTTCTCTCCCACAAATGACAAAGAATCTCATAATGACGAAGACGATAATGATTTGTTCTTAACACAAGTGGATCCAGTTGACATGGAGATATGTTCACAAGTAGAATATGACATTGCCTTTGGTGACCTTGAGGGTGGCACATCCAAAATTTCCAATTTATTGGGGTCAGATGCTGAAATGCCCAAATGTTCTACAGGAATCGTTACCAAGCTGCACAAAATGGATGACGGGGGGCCTGTGTGCAAATATAGACAGTGCCCAGAAATGGTGAAGAATGCAGGAGATAACTGTCCCAAACACACGCCTCCTGAGAAAGCCGAAGACCATCTGTTTGCCAAACCAGGCTTGCCACCGTCTCTCCAAAAACTTTCCAAACCTTCTACTACTAAAGTGTTTGCTTCTAGCAACACTTCTAGGAATGCCAGTCTTACAAAAGACCTTGAAAACCTCCCACAGCCACAAAATGCCCTCAAGGCTAAACCTCAGTCTGCCAAGGTTCCAATACCTAAATTGCCCAAGCCACTGACTGCACAAAACAGGACCTTGGATACAATTAGTGTTTTGAAGCCTCTGAATAATCAAAGTAATATTCCTTCCAAGCCAAGTTACACCGCAGTATCGGAGGCCAGAAAGTCAAGTCCATACACTTCCCAGAAACCTCTCCAACAGCGTGACCAAGGTTGGCTTATGAGAGAGCTTCTCAAGTGGACATATGATATGTTCTACAATGTATCTCAGTTTGGACCCCCCAGTAACCTTTGCCAGCTACCTCTTGTAAAAGTTCCCCTCAAGTTTTCAAGCTATGAAGAATATTTCAATGTTTTTTTCCCCTTAATGCTGCTAAATACTTTTGAATCGGTAAGTCCTGTGTTGATATATCCATATGTTTTTGACTGTTACGCTTGGAAGAATATACGTTGGTTGCTTTATTGATTTATACTTTGGTTTGGGTTGATCCTTTTCACTGAGCCATAGTGGTTTCTTCTGTTTATCTCTGCCTTTGCCCAGCTGGCCCAGGAGTGGTCTGTGAAACAACAATCCATCAATTCTCATTTGTGCAAGCTACACCTGCAGAACTACTGTCCTGACGCCCAGGTGAATCGGGGAGAGTTTCTGGGTAAGTTTTGTTTTACGGATCTACACTTTGGTATTAATTGTGACAGTAATGTATGTAAGAGGGGCATGGGCTTTACATGTACCTATAGAAGGGGAGCTCTCAAGTCGTCGGGCTTGAAACATGTTGTGCTGACAAATAAATCACTTTGAGCAGTTAACCTGACTATCTGGTTACCTTCACATTGTTCTTTGTTTAGGCTGCTGGGGGGGGGGAAAGGGGGGGTGATATAAATCTAACTTGCGGTACAACAGTAAAGAGTGACTGAAGTTTATCAGATCACAAGCCACATGACTGGGGATAGTTGGGAAACTGACAATTTGTCTAGCCCCTTGTCAGATTTCAAATAAAATTTGAGAAGCAGATTTCAGTGCAGAATTGATGCGTTTTGAAAAGAAAAACTTTTTCCCATGACAGTATCCCCTTAAATAAATATATTTGGTAATGTGCTTTGGCAGCATGGTTCCGTGATAGCGACCTGTGTGCGCAGCGGCACCCGAAAGAAGATGATTTGGTGTTTCTCTGCTTGCCTGAGTCTACCCCCAGTCTGTTGGGAGAGGAAACTGAATTCCATGGTGCAATGGTTTATCACACGGGCTATGTATCTCGCTTCAATCGCTCACAGAAAACAGAGAACCGTAAGTACACACCTCACCTACCTGTGCAGTGAAGTCCCAATAATCCATCTCATTGCTCATCAGCTTGTTGGTCTGGCTGTCTCACCACCCTGTTTCATCCCATTTAGAGGAGAAGGAGCAGTACACATTGTGTGACCTGTGTATCCACACTCAGGGAAATCTGTCCGCCTTCCGGAACCAGCAAGTGAGGTGCTTCGTGATTGGCAGCTTGATCACCACTCAGAGGCAGTTCAGGGCGCTTCTTCAGCTGCAGAGAAATCCACTGTTTAGGCCGATCATAGCGCCCAACCATACAGACTTCTTTCCCAGAGATAATGTAGCATGCGAGACCAGCTCAGTAAGTTAAACTTCCAACCAGTACAATGGTACATGATTCCAGGTCTGCCCATTAGAGGGTGCTGTGATCTATATGCATTGATTCACTCCTAAATAGTCCAAAGTCTTATTTGATAATAGGCCCAAACATACAGGTGAATTACTGGGGAAAATATTCGCCAGAATATAAAGAATCTATATGTTTTACCTGGTAAATGGAGCCTGTATATGTTCTATTAGATAACATTTCCATATGACCACTATATTGTTTGATTTGAAGCAGACCTAAATGGCTGACACTGGTAGGGCTTCAGGCTTTCTTATCCTAAATTCCCTGTTCTTTATGGCAGAGCTGTTACTTGGTCCTGTACAAGGCCCAATAAGCTTCCATCTTGATCAGGGGTGGCTGAGACTGTATCCATTGTCTGCATGTGTATGGCCAGCTTTATCATATCATTGTCCAACCAAAGTAATTTTAGTTGGGAGTAAGCACAAATATGTAGGCACCCTGTGCAGAATAACATGATTCTATTGTATAGACATTTTGAATTCTATGTCCCCCAAGTAACAATGCCCTCTGCTTCATTAGTCCCCTAGTTTAAAGGACTATAACAGTGATCAGAAGTATGCAATAGAGAGAGCCTATGCTATGGTGAAGCAACAACCACGGCTACCAAGAATCTGTTTGATCCACGGACCACCAGGAACTGGCAAGTCCAAAACCATTGTGGGGCTCCTGTACAGAATCCTCATGGAGGTAAATCACCTTCCTTTAAAGAGATGAGATTGCTCTACTTGTCCAACAATTTGGCCAGTAATTCTTGGGGCCTTGATGAGGGCGCCATCCAAACTTTGCTTCTCAAATAGGAAAGCCCTGATCTTAATCATGAATCCACTGTCAAAAATGTAATAATAATATAATTTCATAGTTTACCTTTTTCTCTTTGTCTCCTACAAATAACATCTGTCTTAGCAGCAATTGTTCTGTTTGTAAGTAACTTGGAAACATGGCACCTAATCAGTCTGAATCTGCCCCCAAAAATCTGGTGGTGAATCGCCAAAAAGATATCTGCTGTATCAATTCAAACACCCTTGAAGGGCTAACCTTTGGTCAGAGTCCCCTTTAGCTATAGAACACCAAGGCTGCAGATGTAACTCCGAGGGCGAATGCCCTGTCTCTCCAAATCTCTCTTGGAAACCACTGCCCTTTATTGTCCATTACACTTCAAAATTAACTGTTCTGCTGATGAGTAATCTCCCTGACCAGCCATTGTCTCACCCTTCCACAGAAGGATAGCAGCACCTTTCCAGTCCAGAACCTCAACGCCAAAAACAAGCGCAACAGAGTCCTTGTCTGCGCTCCATCGAATGCCGCTCTTGATGACCTTATGAAAAAGATCATCTTGGAATTCAAGGAAAAATGCCACAATAAGAACAATCCTCTAGGTAATGGGATATTTGTGTGCAGTCATCTTCCTGCCAAAGTGTATGATCATTGCTTGGGTGTGTAATTCCAATCAATTGATATTTCTACTTGTTTCTCCTAATGGAAGCCAATGAAAAGTGCAATGTTGGCCTTAGACATAGCAGTGATAGACAGACCTCCGCATCAAAGCACCCACTGAGTGTCTCTCGCTTCCCTGTCCTTTACATAAAAGACTACAGTAATTTTTAGGTTACTCACATAGAACTGATGGCTAGGCATTGGCTGTTGTAGGATAATTACTCACCTCATCCTTCTGATAGGAAGATCGCATGATTGCATTGCTATTCTCATCCAGCCTCTTTATGATGACTGATTAATCGAAGGGCTCAGATTTATTGATTACAATGCAGTTAGAAGAAGAGCAGGGTACACTGCAAATAATATGAAGCAGCCAATCACAGCAGTGTATGCATGTTAAAGCAAGTCACTTATTTCCTTTACAGGGAACTGTGGAGACATAAATTTAGTGCGCCTGGGAGCAGAGAAAACTATTTCGAACGATGTGGTCAAGTTTAGCCTGGACTGTCAAGTGAACCACCGTATCAGTAAGTACGGTAGCAATGTGGGAATGAGAACAGACCATGCTTCTTATGGTAGGGCTAATTTTAGATACCTACCTCTGCCAAGTAGCCCTTTACATGTGAAAAAACAAGATACATCCGTGTGGGTTAGTCCAAGTCAAGGATCGCTAACCTTTTGAACCCGTGACTAACGAGTAAAAGGAGTTGGGGTGCAACAATAGCATGAAAAATGTTCTTGGGGTGCCAAAACAGGGCTACGATTGGCCAGATGGTAGCCCCTATGTGAACTGTCAACCTACATTGAGGCTCTGTTTTATACAGCTAGAACTTGCCTCCAAGCCTGGAATTTGCAAATAAGCACTTGCTTTGAGGCCACTGATAGTAACATCTAAGGGGTTGGAGAGCAACATGTTGCTCATGAGCTACTGGTTGGGGATCACTAGTCTAAGTCTTATGGCCGTATATCTGTGTTTAGCCCGAGCTCAACAGGACCAGGGTCTGCACAAGCAGAAAGAAATGCTAGACAGGAGGTTGGATGAGTTGAGCCGGCGGAGAGCTCTGGAAAAATGCAACAAAAACACTGTAAGTATACATTAGTTTCCCAGTGAATGCCATTTTGATAGAAGATTTCCATCTCTTCCCCATCTGCCGTAAATGGAAGATGCTGGGCCCCACAGCAAAAGATCCCCTATATCTTGTGGGCCATCCCAGGGTCTACTTCCTTTATAGTTATGGTGGCCATAGACGCACCCATAATATAGTTAACAAAACGATGAGACGACTGATATCGGCAGAAAATTTGGATATCTTTGGATTGTTGATCAAGCTGGCAGGAATAGCTGTTGTTAGTGCTTAATTGTCAGATACAGGTACAATTCTATTGTTTCTTTCTGTATATCTGATGATTCAGCGCTGACACATTTGTATTCAAAATCAACCAATGGTCACTTGAAAGATCATAATTCTTATATCTATGGCCACCTTTACTCCCCTGACCCTACCCTTTGTTTGCTTAAGTCTCAAATCATGTTACTCTCAGGTAGTACACGATTTGCATGGTTTCATCCCTTTTTAAAACGTGTTGGTAATGGTTACCACACTTTTTATGGTTCTGATGGGTTTGTGTTCTGTAAGCAGTGTGCACCACTGGATGAGGAAATTGCCCGACTCTCAAAAGAAAGGCAGCTGCTCGCAAACTCTCTGAAGGAGGTGAGTAGCCTGTAACACGTAGATTAATCCTTCATACGTTATGAGGTCAGCCATTGCATTGTGTTCCTATTGAGTCCAGGTTGTCTGGTACCTCCTGGTTTGACATCTGCTTATGCATCCTGGTGATATTCAGGCAGGCTGGTTATATTGGGTTTATTTTATTAACCTGATTATTGGTCTCCTTCCTGTATAAAGGTACGCAGGCGCCCGCAGGAGCTGCAGAGAACTATTATCTTAGAATGTCACATTATCTGCTGCACCCTGAGCACCAGTGGGGGCATCCTTCTTGAATCAGCCTTCAGGCAGCTGGGTCAAGAACCCTTTAGCTGCGTCATCGTGGATGAGGTGAGTGGTCAGGAAAAGCCTGAATACTCAAGCACAGACAGTGCTAGTTAATGTTCTACTAGTGGGAGATTTTAGAGGTTAGAACCTTGTGCTTCTAACCTTAGTAATGTCCAACTGAGTTGGAGTGTTAGGAACTGGGTCTAACTACATTGGATAGTTATGTTAGAGTCCTGCGCGGGTCCATTTTTTGGGACCCGTACCCGCGACCCGCATTCTTACCCGCTTGGACCCACGAACATTACCCACGATCTGCAACCCGGACCCGCGACCCACTGACCATCAAGAATCAGGAAGTGCTGTCATTGCAAACCGGAAGTGACATCATCGGAAGTAGCCGCGATCAGAAAAAAGAGTAAAACAGCAAGCGCTGTCATTGTAAACCGGAAGTGACATCATCAGTAGTAGACATGCTCAGAAAAAGGAGTAAAAATCGCTATGGCGAGGATCCACGACCCGACCCTCAACCCGCCAACCTGCAGAACCACTGGCCCGCTTCTATACCCGCACCCAGAAATTCTACATGCAACCCGCTGGAATTTGCGGGTAACCCGCGGGTACCCGACCCGCTGCAGGACTCTTAAGTTATGTGTTCTTTTTAACTTCATACTTTCAGACAATGTACAGGAAAGCAGCACAAATTAGTGTCCTTTTCTGATGTACAGGATTTCTGTGTATTGCATATTAATATACAGAACTTGAATTTGTTATACTGTACAATAAAATGGTGGGGTTTTGTGCACAATGGTCCATAAAGCAGGCATTTGCTTTCTCTTTTCATAGGCTGGCCAGTCGTGTGAAGTAGAGACACTCATTCCTCTTCTACATCGATGCTCTAAATTGGTCCTGGTTGGAGATCCGGAGCAGCTTCCACCTACAGTGATCTCTATGGTACAACTGAGCTTCTATACAATCTAGGAACACAGTCTTTAAAAGTTAACTTTACCAATGCAAAGACTTCCTGGCAAGGCAAACCTAGGTGCAATTCATCACTGCTGCACTTCTCAGGCCAGGAATGTATCCCCTTATTTCTCGGGCCAAACAAGCTTTAACTGCTTTCTCTCCCACAGAAAGCAGAGGATCTTGGCTATGGACAATCCCTTATGTCCCGCATGTGCCGGTTTCTCGAATCTACGGGTACTAAGTCTCCAGTGCTGCAGCTGACCATGCAGTATCGCATGCACCCCGACATCTGCCTCTTCCCATCCCATTACTTCTACAAGCGCATGTTAAAAACTGACCGGTAAGTGGGACAATAAATCGGTTTACACTGTGAGAGCTGAGGTGCATTGTGGGATCAATCTTGGCATCTGGCTTTTGGTCCTGCAGGGCGACTGAGGAAGTCAGGTGCTCCTCTGATTGGCCTTTCCAGCCATACATGGTATTTGATGTTGCTGATGGATATGAGAATAAAGAGCGAGAGTAAGTATTGCCCTAGGAACTGGTCATATGCCTATATGTTTGCTCTAAGTCTATAGCTTCTTCTTGTACTAAGGCTTTTTGCTTTTCCCTTAGATCATTTTGCAACCCTCAGGAAATCAAAGTGGCTGTTGCACTTATCAAGCTTATTAAAAGCAGGAAAAAAGAGTTTTGTTTCCGCAACATCGGGGTGATCACCCCGTACCGGGCTCAGAAGATGAGGATCATTGAAGAACTCAAGAGGGCTTTTGGCAATGACATCAAGTGAGCAGAATAACAATTTAACTCTCTGAGCATTTAATGAAGTAGGGCTGTCCAGCTGGAGACATTTTTTGTTTCTGGCCAGGTCACTGAATGAGAAGTTTATTGGTTAATTCCAATACCCACGCTCTGAGCTAAATCCGACAGTGTTATGGAGATTTAAAGGGCAACAAGTGATTCTATGATATCTTCCTGCCATTGACATATCTTCCCCTTGGTGGCAGCAGAAGACTACAATGAAATTTTAAACCTTAAAGGGAAAGGTTTCCTGAGAAACCGCTTTTTCTGAAAAGCTTGATCATACAGAAGTTACTGGAGCAATGCTGAGAATTTACACTTTGCGTCTTGGCGTTTCTTAATGGGAGACTTTTATTTAAAGACATGAGAGGGTTTAAATGTAAGTGAACCAGTTAACCCTTACACCTCTTCTTTTTAAGGCCAGGGGAAGTAGACACTGTGGATGGTTTTCAGGGTCGTCAGAAAGACTGCATCATTGTGACATGTGTCCGTGCCAACAGTGCCCAAGGCGGCATTGGGTGAGTAACCCTGAGAATTCCTTTTATTTTTATATATATTTATTATTCCTTGTACATGTCTTTGTAAATAAAACTGTTTTCCATTCCTTCAGGTTCTTGGCCAGTCGACAGCGATTGAATGTAACGATCACGAGAGCAAAATTTAGTCTTTTTATCTTGGGAAGCCTCCGAACCTTAATGGTAAGTGTTAAGGAAAGGTAAGTGTTAAGGACACGGTTATACCCAGAACAGTGTTGCTTTACAGCTCATTAACACTATGACTCAACTGTACTCTTTAATATAGATTTTCTGTTTATACATGTCCCTTAGCGTGTGCAGATACAGCAGATTAAATAGCCGTCTTGTGTTACACGGTGTTATTCAGTGCAGGAAGTGAAAGGTTCCACTGACTTAGAATGATAAGAGAGTTACATCTTGTATCAGTCACAGTAAATAGTTCTTCTACCCATTGCGCAGGCTAATAGAAGCAAACAAACAATGCCCTGTAAAAGCCGTTATTCTTTTCTTATTAACACAGGAGAACAAAGACTGGAATCACCTGATCCAAGATGCACAAAGAAGGGGTGCTCTGATTAAAACTAAAGAGGAACACTATCAGAGGGACATCAACAAGATCCTAAAGCTGAAACCAGTGGTGCAAAGAGCTCCATTGAATCAGAGCAGCCGACCAGAGGAGAAACATAAGGACAATGCTGCCACATCTCCCCGTATAGAGACTCCTATGGAAATCACCCAGCCCCCAAGGAAACCTCTCTGTCCCCCTTCACGACCTGTGATACACCCAGCTGTAGACTGTAGAAGGGATTCCTTTAAAACCCACAGTGGTTCAACTGTCAGTACCCTACCCCATGCTCAATGGTCTAAGCTTAAAGACCCTAGGCTGGCACGACCCCCACAAAGACCCCCACCCACACTGAACTCTGCCCAAAATAGCACCCACAGCTCTCGTCCTTCTTCCTCAGCAGCTGACCGCTCATACCCGGCTCGCAGAGACTCACGCACTGTCAGCGATGGCAGCAGGAGCAGTAGCAACTGGAACAGAGACTGGGACCGGGGGCATAAAAGGACTTCTGAACTAGAACAGGACCCCAAGAAAAGAAAGCTGTCTAGTTAGAACCATGTTTAGGTTCACTTTTAAGAAGACGGCACATTTCATTTGTGGTAAACTACAGTGTTTAGAGCGGCAGGTTTATTGTGTCAATCCACTGGGTCTGCAGACACTCTTTCTCCATACAGGAACCCCTGACCACAGCCAATGGGAATGTTGTACAATAAATGTAACAAAAATGTAAATTAGTTGTGTAGATAATATAAATTGGACTCTTACCAGAACTTTTTAAGAAATTATATATAAATATGGTGTGCACAACGGTTGTGACTCTTTAAATGGTGTACTGTAAACAAAGCCCAGTGGTTAGTTTACCCCCTTTTTTTTTTTTATTGTTATTGAGATCACTACTGATCTTAACTGCTCTACGGAACTTATTTTTAAAGGGAAAATATCACTAGGATGCAAATGTTTTCTACTCAAGGGCATTTACTTGTATAGCCGTAAATCTGTTATTCTCCCCAGGAAGCAGTGCAAGTCTTGAAAAATACGTATCAGTCTTCCAAGAGTAATTTCATTTCTTAACCTTTCAGCCATGTTCCATTCAGTGGCTTCTGATAAACAAACATCTGTACTATACTTTACTCAGGATAAGGCTGCAATACACTGGCTGACATTGAGTGGTATCCAACAGGTCGGCACCTTCCAGAATGAATGGATACAGTATGAGCAGCTGCAGCTCCTCTTCATTTTCTCACATACCGATGCATAACGCAGTGGCCAACAATGATGCATCAGAAGATTAGATTTTCTACCAATAACTGGGGATTGTTTGACCACAATACTCAATGGTGCATCAGAAGATTTGATTTTGCTACCAATAAACAATATCGGTTTGGATCATTGGGCCACAATACACGTATGTGTATACTGGGCTGAAACTCCCGATCAATATGTCGGTACATACAAGGCCAACATTACTCTGCTTTTGAGAACTACTCATGAACATCTAAATTGCAGCTCTTTGATACAAACGCAGTCAAAAAAAATGTATGTTTCTAAATCGAGAAATAAACCTTGTTCGTTTCTTGAGAAGCCAATTCTTGCAAAGTAGTCTTTGCCAATTCTTTACCTTGGGTTGGGCTACTCATTGTTGCCACAGTGCCGAACCTTTGTGTATTTGCAATAACTTGTCGCACAATATTCGGCAGAGTCAGGCGGCTGTTCTGTTTTACTTGAGATGGAAATATTTTTTTCTGGAGTAATGGGGAAGCATTAAAATCATTCTCAAAAGACTGGCATTATAAATGCAAGAAATGTACAAAACCTTATTGTACCAAACATGCTAATTAATCCTGTTTTGCTTCTCTCCAGTTTACAGGGGTTTATCGATTTCTATCTGACTCTTTCCAAGTAATGGAACTATTAGCAGAAAGTGACATTTTTTGTAGTAGTATTATGTTTGTAGATACTATTAGTTCTGTCTTCCTCTGTAGCGGTCAACTCTTGGAATTTCAACTTTGTGGTTGCTGATGTCCCTAGTGATAGTCTGGAAGAGGGTCAGAGTAGAAAGATACATAAATAAAAATACAAATACAAAAATTTCAGCCTCAGAGTGAATTTTTTTTTTTTTAGTTGGAGAGTTGCTGACCCTTGTAGCCAAGTAGAAAGACTATTGAAAAGAAAGAACTTTAATGTCGGCATCATACTAAAAGTTTGTCGACCATGGATTTCCCTTAAGGAATATTGCTCATGAGACGACAATATATAATTAACAATCGGTGGCCATGCTACCTTTTATTGCAAACACCTGCAGACCAAAGGGGATCTTGTCCTAAAACCTCTTTGAAGTCTACTTGTACCACCAGCGTCTGGCTGATTTCCTTTGTCAATTACAGGCAGCACACACTCATTGTCATACAGCCTGGATGGCTTTGACTAGACTCCCCCATAATCTCCTCAATCATTGGTTCAGAATGACTGAATTGGTCAATAAATTTTAATGGGGTTTGCTTGGCCAAACTTGAAAATCGTGTGCACTCATGTAGTTGCATGGATTGTTCAACTGCATATTTCTCCAAGTCTGCTTGGGGGACACAGGGACCTTGGGGTATAGCTGGTACATCTAGGA
>CM044445.1:5050611-5073692 GCA_024363595.1 Xenopus borealis
TCTCCTTTAAGGCTCAACTGTCAAATGAACATATCGAAAGCAATCGGAAACCTTCTTGAAATTGAATAATACTGCAGTACCTTCCAATCTTGTAGTTGGTATTTTTCTACGTTTTGTCTTCATAATAAAAAGCGGCATGTATCAAGAAAAATTACAGAGCCAGAATTCTCTATGGGACAGAGCAAAATGGCGGCTACTTCTCCAGGAAGACTAACAAGTATGTGATGGGGTACAGAAGTTTTTTATAGCGTATATACTGTGGGCATAGTTTCAGTCTTGTTGGTAGTTGTATAGTCTAACAGCTTTGCTTTTCCTTTATATACAAAAACAAATGAAAATGAATACCTTGCACTGACCTGACAGCTATTCTTATCTGGTACTTAACTGGTGTGTTCTGTTATTTTAGGCACCTTTGGTCTGCTGCACGCCTATTCAGTCTCAGAGCCAGGAGAAGAAGCAGAAGCACATCCTATAGAAGATGCAAGTACAAATCACAAGGGATCTTGGATATCATAGCCTAGTGTAGAATATTTTCAGAGAATATTTGTTCAGAGAACTTTTTGCAAGAGGGGGCAAAGTGGTGTACTCTGTATGCAGGGTCGGACCTACCACCCCTCTACGTTCGTGCGAGAACAGCACTGCTAGATGCACATGCACAGACTGCTGTGTTGCACAGAAAACCTTTTTTTTTCAACATCGAGAGAGGGGTTCTGGCCTAGCCAGTGCCCATGAGGGTCGGTGCCCACCAGGTTTTTTCCCGGTGTCCCCCCAGGCCAGTCTGACCATGGCTGTGTGTTGTCAATTACAAGAAATGTCAGAGGGCTAATGAGTTCAGGTACTGACGATATACAGAAATAATTGATTGCTTCATCCCTTAGGGAAGAACAGACTGAGTGCTGTAGTCATATCTAGATTGGTGCTGGAACAAAGCTTGAACCTCAGAGCTCTTTATTAAACTCTGATACTTACAAGATCCACACATGACTTCGGGCTATAAAAGTTGAGTATAGAAGCAATGTCTGATTGCTGTCCTGATCTGATGTGCTCACAACGATATGTAATAGGAAGACTGCCAGCTGTGCTGCCTAAGGGAAACAATATGGCCGTCATTTAAGGTAGATTAAAGATATGAATGAGAAGAAGCAGACAAAGGTTTAGTGTTAATACACAATTGCTTTACTTTGGATATTTTCCACATCTGTAAGATAAAGCCTTCTCTCTCTCTCTCTTTTTAGAACATTGAAACAAAAATAGTTCTCTACAAAAAAAAAATTCAATATACAATATATTTATAGCTTTATTCATTTTGCACTTTACCTTTCTGTTATAATCGTATATTTGATATTGGTGTCAACTGAGTGAGGCAGTCCCACATGATAATTTTGTTTTGTTATGGATAGGTATATGTTACACAAGGCTTTTTGATCACCACCACTCGTGGGTCGCTTCCTACTGTCACATTGGGCAACTTTGGGGCCAATGATTTGGGGTATCAGTGAGGCGCTAGGTTCATTTCTAGCCAGGGTACTAGCTGGAAGGAATTTTATGTTCTCACTGTGGCTATGTAGGTGCCTCTGGATACTTTTTTTGTGTTAACTACCGAAAATATAATGGGCACCTGAGAAAACTCACCCTAGCATATGTAAACTTACCCTAGCGTATGTGAATGCAATTGAAAGCTCTGCTGGGGCAGGGACGGACAAATAATCCCTGTAAAGGGTTGTGGCATAGGTCGGCACTATATAAATAATTTTTAGTAGCTCAGAACATGGTTAAAAAAATGACTGCTGTGCCAGTTACTGAAAAGCCTTCATGCAAACCCTTATATTCCAAGTACTTGCATGAGAACTGGAACAAGCACATTTTGTACCACCCCTGAAGTACTAAAAATTGTGGCCACAAAGGTGCTGAAATCACGCCATGTGCGATTGCCCTAAAACTCTCCCGTTAATCTTTCCCATGTAATAATCACGGACCAAAATGTGCTTGTGTTACTTTGAAGTGATGTCAGTTCGAAATAAACCCATAGTAGCATTCAAACTGCCTTGGTCTCCAGCAAAACAATAAGTCGTATCTTCACAGTGAAATGATTCATCACGTTTGCATTCCTATGTTTCAAAAGTCTTCGGAATGGGTCTACAAGATGTCATCAGTCCTTCGTGTTTTGGTACCAAGAAAATGAAGGGTGACAGAAAACTGAAACTGTAGATTTTGAAGGGACTTGAAAAGTGGGACTGCTTATTCCAAAATAGCTCTGAAATAAAAGCTGTAATTGTGTCACTTTGAACAGGCGGCCAATTTTCTTTACACAAGGAAACCGCAAACAGTCAGAGCCAAAAATGAGATTCATACGCCTTCTGTCATTATGTGGTTGGAATTCTGCAGTGGAAATCTTTGTCTCTTATACATCTATCTATTTGACAGTCCTTAAGGGTTTTTATGTTGTTTTGGCACGGGGTCCAGTCTCAATAAGGTGAGGTGAAGTGTCCTCTTTTAAAATATATTGGTGACCCCTTGTTTCCTGAAAAGCAAAAATGTCAACATTCTCTGTGTTCTTTAGTGGTAATACCCCCCCCCCCCCACAAGGTGTTTACTAAAGGACGCGATTAAAGTGACAACCACCTTTCTAAATTCATTACTGATCAGGCTGGTGAACACGTCTATTGCCATTTGGCAAGAGCCCAAAAGAGTGGTTAGAGATTTTCCCCAAGCCAGTCCAGTCCCAGATTAGATGGCCATATTGCCATTATAATGGGGAGGATGAATTGTTCACCATAGACCACTTTTTTTGCATCGGCTGCACGTGGTCTTCAAAGACATCAGTAGGCTTATGAAAGCTTTTAAGATGTCTCACGTGAAAAGGCAATAAGGCACTGCAGAAGCTGAGTTACTACCAAACACCACCCCTTGTATTGTTCTCCATAACAGGGGCTTGCCTGACATGTTGACACACCTCCTGCAGTGTTCTTAGCCAACCACATTTTGAAGGATTTAAATGTCCACCACGCTCAGCATCAGAGTGAAAATGAGGAGAAAAAAAGAGCTGGCCAAAGCACCAGAAGCAGAGTCACAGTTCCTGTGGCTGGAATCGCATCTGACATCCTGGCACAAGGCTCCTTTAAAGCCAACTGGACATATACATCTCTGTCCTTGGTGGCAGGTACCGCCGTTCTGGCAAATCAGGAGTTCCTCGTCACAAACGTTGGCTACAAAACATATGAAAACAAGTTAAAACTACCATTTAAGAGAACTGTGTATGAATTAAGATGTCAAGATTAGTTAACCAAAAAAGGTTGGGGACCCCTGCACTAAAACCAAAAGTATTCAGACACGGTGGAGCACTTTGAAGTTCCAAACTGCCCCTGGAAGCAATGTCAGCACAAGAACTTTTCATAGAAAACATTTTTTAATGACATCTTATTTTGTAGGTGATCTGAGGCAAAACGCCAAGTGGAAGTGGCGTGGTGTGAAGGTCAACAAGTTGAATTCTGGAACAGTGAAAATTAATTCTCACGAGTGATACATGGTATTTCTCCATCTGGTTGTCTGACAGAAAAGTCTTGAGTTTGGCAGATGCCAGAAGAACACTACCTACCTAATTTCCTAATGCCAGTGATGATGTATGAATTTGTGTGATCAGGGTTTGGGTTGAGGCCTCTAGTTCAATTAGAAAGCAACCGTTAAGGCTACAGATTACAACATTCGTAACAGACCATATTCTGTTTCAGCACAATAAAGCTGTGATACAAAATGAGTTGGATGAGATGGAAGCAAAATAATTTTTATGACATAGGGCATCAAACCAACTAACTCTTTATATTAATAACCATAGTTAGTGAATAATATTTTGGACAGTCAGATACAGTATTGAAATGCTTTTGGCCATACAGTGCATCCAAAACAGATGGGGCAGCCGTTTAGATTTTTTTAATGCTTTCAAGATCTAGTAAGTTCTATTTAAATAACTGGACAGAGCTTAAACAAATCAGCTTGGTTGGTAGACACAATTGTCTTAAAAAACAAAAAAATGTGTTAGCTTTGCCAAGCAAGTCTCCTGCTTCTAACAATGCTTTCATAATGGAATGTCAGAAAATTAAAAATGAAAACATCTATAAAAGTGAGCCGGTAAACAGTCAACATTTTTATACCCTCTCTCCGAGCTAATATTGCACCACATAGGGACCATGTTGATTGTGATGGGGAAATGCCTTTGTTATGTATTGATGTATATATTATGTATTCGTTTGAATACACTAGGGGGCAGATTTACTAAGGGTCAAATTTCGAATTAGGGTTCGAAATTCGACCAGGGAATAGTGGGGAATTAAAAAAATTAGAATTCGAATTTTTTTAGCGCAATTCGAACGATCTAATATTCAAACGATTTTTAGTGATCGATCGAATTTTTCTAATTCGTTCTTAGGGAATGATCCCCATTTCGGTAGGTTTAATCGGGCGAAGTAGGTTGATCGAATTTTAATTTAATGGGGAAGTATTCGACCATCGAATTTTCAAATAAAATTAAATTAGAATCATTCGAATATTTGATGGTCGAATTTGCCTAATTTGCATATTTGAATCTTTTTGAAAATTCGATCGAATATTCAAATCCCTCATGTGAATATATGTGAATTTAGTAAATCTGCCAATAGGTTAATTCTGGCCCATGTGCAAAGGAGCCCTGAGGGAGATGTGTGTATTGTCAGATTTCATTGCACTCATTCCATATAGATGGCTGTTATTTTCCATTTGTACAAACCTTTATAGGTGGAAAAAAGACTGGAAATTAATCAACTCGTCTAACTTTACTTCCTGTTGTCTCTTTATCTAGACCTGGTCCATGTTACCGGATTAAGTGGAGGTATATTCTTTCGGCAGTACTTACGTTGGCACCCTTGCCTCCAGTGGTATCCCGGCAGGCAGTCGTCACACTTAGGGCCAATGGATCCTGTCCTGCATTCACAGTAGCCGGTTTCATTGCAACGGTCGTGCAGAGAGCCCAGCTGGTTACAGTTGCATTCTGCAAGGTAAGGTCATCACATTGTTAAGCACTTGCCCTTGAAACCCTTAAGCAATACAAAGCCAAAGAATCTGTTTTGAAATTTATTCAAGGAGTTCTGGTTTTTTCTGCTTGCTTAGAGGATTCAACACTAATTAAGATACTTTCTTTTCCTCTCAGCATAATCCCAAGTCAAACGCCCACCATACAGCATATTTTTTGTATCTCCTACAAGAGATGAACCTCAATCACTAACAGTAGGCAAAATGCAAAACTTGGTGCAATGTGCCTTTTTGAATTGAATCTGAATCTGAATTTCTGATGCTGTGCGTGTGCGGCAAAATTTGTCTCCTGCTGATAGGCACAAACTTTACTCCAATACTGGAGCAAAAATTCATATCCCGTTGTCAAGGTGGACATCAAGATGTGGATTGGGTAGTCTTTGAACAGTATAGTGGATTAGGGCTACTAAGTGCAACATGGTTCACACTAACTGCTTCTTAGTCTTGAAGAAATCCTTTTTTGGACACAGTTGCATCCATTTTTTCGTTGAACCAAAAGGCTCATTGATAAATGAAGCTCCTGACATTTTACATACAGCCCTGTGAGAATTACAGCCTTCTCTGTCATATAAGCCAGCTGCATAATGTATTGCTGCTCTGTGCTCATCATCCCCAGTTTTCCTGGCAGAGACTGTAGCAGTACAAACGAGCAAACGGACCATTATGATCAAATTAACAAAGGGTGAGATGTGACCCATTACTCAGCAGAGAATGGCAACACCGCTGCCTGCTCAATAGCAGAAGCATAATGTGTTTATGGGTGTCCTCCTCTAGTAGTGAATGAATTATCACTTGTCCTCTGACATCCAGGAGATTAATTGCAAGTGAAGGCACAAGTCACACAGAGAAGGACAAGACATCATAACTCTTCTCGTCAAGTAGGTGGCAAAAGACCCTCATCAGTAATATTCAGTGATACATATTAACATGGCCCTATATAAAAGCTCTGAATTACAACAAAAATAGTTTGGACAAGGCAGGGCACCTTATTTACTCAAGGTGGGCATGCATGGGTCAGTAAAAGCTGCCAACTTGTTTTCCAAGTCATTGTCTTATGTATGGGACCCTGCCTACCTAAAAATCAGCTGGAAATCTATTGGGTTGGTTAGAAAATCCATCGGACAAGAACCTAATCAGCCCATTAACTTACCTATGCAGACATTATCATCGTCTAGCTCAGCTGACACATTTCGATAGTAACCTAGTCGACAGTGCTGGCAATGCTGACCACGGGTGTTGTGTTTGCAGCTGACGCAAGTCACCACATTCAGGAAGTCGATGTAACTGCAGCGGTTGGAGTGCCCATAACACTCACAGTCTGAGGAGATGGGGAAAAGCCTGTTAGATGGTGTGAGACATTGGCTTCACTTACCCTGGCCCAGGATTGTGGTCAGATACATAAATATCCTCTACTTTGTGACTGGGGGTCAAGCATCTAAATATCCTGTATTTCAGATATCTAAATATGCTGCCGGTGAGGAACTGAAGTATCATGTACATTATATCTGGGACCAGGCATTTAAATATCATGTATATTATAGTTGTCAATCTCTAGCTCATTGTCTCTTTTGACCCTGGTTGATGGCCAAGCATATAAATATAACTGATATTATAGATGAGGGCAGGCATTTAAATAGCCTGTACATTATGGATGGGAGATAGGCTTCTAAATATCTTGTACCTTATGGTTGGGGGTCAGGTATCAAGATAAATTGTACATTATAGCTGGGGGCCAAGCATCAAAATATCCAGTAAAATGTGGCAACTGGTAAACCTGTTCTATATAGGGGTTTCTTTGAACCTTCCATTCCATCTGTTTCTCATAATGGACATTTGGGAAGATAATATAATAGTATAATAAGTGACAAAACATGCACATTGTTGGGGAGTGGTGTGAACAAGCAATGAGATAAAAGACATGCAGATGTGAGCTGTATAATGAAATGAGATGGAATAAAAGCAGAGTAGGAAAAAAGTTGTCTCCTTTGGAACTTCACTCACCCTAATGACTCTTCTACCACTTCGTGCTTTGCTTTTCTTGCATGAAACCATCACTGTTTAAATAAACCAATTACTAAGTGATAGGTTGGAAGAGAAAAGGACACTTTTTGGAAGACTCTTATTTCCACATAGTCAGTGCAAAAATAGTAGCAGAGGTCAATCTAGGAACTTGTACCCAACAAAGCAGTGATTTTATTTTTCGGATGGTTTCAAACTTTTGTATCATCAGAGAGAAACCATTTAAAGCTGCAAGGTCTTTGTGCTACCAGCTTACCTTTTACATTCTTGCCCAGGGTTTCAATGACTTTGACAGCAGGGTATTCCAGGGGGCCGGAGCTCTTTGGTGGAGCTTTGGTAAAACATAACAAGTTTCCTGGTTGTAATTATCAGCTGTACAGGAGATCTTGAGCAAGTGTATACTCAACAAGGTACTAGAACCAACAGGAATTGCAATATCTACTAAAATACAAAGTCTTATTTAAAATTTAAGAATATTCTATCTGGGGAATTTCCTTGATGTGATCAGAAAATAATTAATTGAGAATTTTTTACATTGCTTTAATAATTGGGGAAGAAATAATTATGTGCTCATCACTTCCTGGGTGTGAGAAGAAAGTCTAAAGCAACTGTACATTCTTCAGTTGGTTCTGTTAAAGTATTTATAGTAAGCTATAAATTACGAATAAAGAACTAAGAGGGTGAACTACATTCTGTTTTGCACCCATTGAGATATAGTCACTACGTATGGAATTTGGATAGTCCTGTCCACCACACCTGAATGAAGCAGTATTAAATATGGGCACCCAATATCTACACATTGAGACCACTTGTCCTTTACAAACCAAACCCTAAAGGCTACAAGGTACCTGTCTTGGTGTGCTTCTTGCCCGAAGTCGGTGGGAGAGGCAATTCTTTGCTTAGAGGAGGGGCAACTGGTCAAACAAGAAATTAATTAAAAACCTCCAAACTCAACCAGCCACCCCAACCCATTCTTCTATAAACACAGTTTTAGATACACACAACATATAGAACATATCTAACGTTTCCCCACAACACGAAGAGCAAAACTCTTAGAAACTACTGTGTACACCATAAGTCTATTGCAACGAGGCTACTCTACAGACCATTCCCTTGTAGCTACAAGGTACCTGTCTTTGTCTGCTTCTTGCTTAAAGTTGGAGCGACGGTTGATTGCCTGTTTGCAGGATATGTAGCTAGAACAAAAAAATGAACATGATACAAAGAAGTCTCCAAACACACTGCCTGTCATCCCACCCAACCCTACCGTCTTATCTCAAGTATAGAATGCGTTGCAGCTCTTTCTGCAACAATATCCTTGTCTATTACAAAATAGTAACAAACATATATGACATGAAATGAAGGCCATTCATTTAGGGTACTTTATTGGTATTGGAAATGGCTCCTTTTATTATTAAGGTGGAACTATTCTGCCTATGGCTACAAAGTACCTGTCTTGGTCTGTTTCTTGCCTGAAGCTGGTGTCACAGTCATTTCTCTTTGTACAGGAGGTGCAGCTATAACAAAGACATGTAGAAACATGAAGCTTACGTAGGACACACTGCCTGTCATCAGAGACTTCCATGCACCATTCAGAGGAGCGGCCTATAAATCCTATATTACACAAGCAGTCGCTAAGTATATTTACACATGCTAGCCTTCTGACCTATATATGAAACAGAACATGGAGGTGTATAAATCACATTAATATGAAGCTGCTTTGCAGAAACTATTTTTGTTGTTTTTTTTCATTGTTGTGTTGTTGCAATGCTAATCACCTGCAACCCCGGTTTTCAATAACACAAGCGTATTGTTTATCATGCAAAGGCAGACTTCTAAATGTAAAGTGATTAGATGCAGAGAATGCTTACTTCTTGGCTGAATGTTCCATGATATTATCTTAGTATAAACAAGGCACCACCATCTCTCAGCTGATATTAAATATATCTGGTGTTGGACTGGGCTGCCACCAGAAAACCTTACACCATAGCCCCAATCTCCAAACTATTTACTCTTTGATTGTATCCTGGTGGGTCAGTCCAACGTTATTAGTTATCAGAGGTCGAATTTTAGAGTTTTGTGAGGTTTTCATACTGTAGTGAAGACTCACCCTGGTGGTCTAGCGGGGGGGCAGCAGCGACACCTGTCTACTTCCTCGTCGCGCACTTCCGGGTCTTAAAGGCGCATGCGCGCTGACGTGATGACGGCAGTGTGCAATGGCGCGAGATTCAAAAGTTTAAAAGGCCAGTTCGGCTTTTTTCAAATTGCCCGTTATAGGTTTTTGTTCCTGGTGCCTTTGCTAGATTCTGGTTGCTGTTTGTTCTGATTCCTGTGTTTGACCCCCGCCTGGCTTTGACTACTCCTCACTTCTGTATTCTGATCCGTGCCTGTTATCCGACTACTGATTCTGTCTCATCCTCTTCTGATTGATTACCTGGTTTTGACCCTTTTGCCTGACTGACTACGCTTACTATCCGCCTGCCTCGACCCAGCCTGTCTTCGATTACGATTTTCGTCTCACGCCTCTGTACTTCGACCTTCTACTTAAAGACTTTTGCTTACAGTTGTGCCCCTTTGCCTGCTCAGAACCTCTTGTCTTGCACCTCTCGTTTTAAGACCTGGCAGCATCTGATTAGCCAAGGGCTCCTCCCGAGGTGAAAGGCGGCTGTTATAGGCAGAAGTACGAGCCGAGACCAGGGTGCTTGACACTGATTCTAAGTTTAGGGTGCAAACCGTTACACATACCTAGAATGAACTCACAAACTCAAATGTTTTCTAATTTAAGAAATAAACTGAATGATAAAGCTCAGATCAGTGAATTCAGGTCGAACAACAGCGAAAAACTCAAATCAATCAAGCTTTCCTTGCCAAAACTCAAATTAATCAAGTTTTCCACACAAAAAAAAAAACCTAAATTGCCAGAATTTATTGAGTTGTCGAGCAAAACCCACTGAAAAAACTTGAACATCTTGAAAGGTTTTAACATCTTCAAATGGTTGTAGGGACCTGTGTCAATGACTTTTAATGACCTTGACAGGTTTTAGCTGGAGTATTTTCAGATTCGAGCTATTTCGAACTTTTAGGTATAATAAATCTCAAATAATTCCATGAAAAAAATTAGTTTTTTTTTAACATGAAAATTTGAGTTTTGGACCTCCAAAAAACGTTCCTTTGATAAATAAACCCCCTGTATGTATCCCTCCCTTTGGCCTCTATCCTGGTGGGCACATTTGTGGTTGTTTAAATTGTTCAACTACACAAACGCAGATCAGTGGCCCTACAATGCCTAGAGCAACCCTGCAAACTGACTGCATTGTATGCATGCAAAATCCATGTATGTGTACAACAAGCACACATCTTAAAGGGGACCCTGCTACATGTTCTCGCCAGGTTTTAAGCATTGGATTGGTCAGTGATGTTTATAGTGGGTTATGTGACAGAGTAAAGTGGTACAAGGTGTCACACAAATGTGGCTGAGCCCTAATTCATGGTATTTATGGGTAGAAAAGAATCTTGGGTCAATCTAGCTGCATTAATGCCAGGTCTGTATGCACACTTAATGGCACTGATGGTGTATTCTTCAATGGGGACAGTTTATTTCCAGACAGTTCTGATCTAAACATTCAGGGACATTCTCAGCAAAGAATCCTATGACAGGTAGACTGTCCGGCCAGTAAAGTGTTAACAGTCATGTTTGTGCACAATATGAAAGGTAGTTTAATATCCTTTTGGAGTGAGGGGCACACTAGGGTAGAAGGTCAAGTGACAGCCAGGGGTTATTTCTGTATTAATGGAGATACATTTTGCTCTGTTCCATCAGTGCTGCTGACACCAGTGCTTTGTTAGCTTGATACTAATTCCATTACCGACTCACTCGGAGATGTGGGCAGTCAGCGTCTGTGACATTGTGCACACAGAGCAGAGGGTAATATTCACTGGGCAATCCCAAAGGCAATCCAATATCAGTTTACTATTAGTTGCATTCCACACCAGCCCCCACCACTTAAAAATAACCGTGTCCTTATACTAGAGAAAGATGATACCTGGAATCTGACATAAAATGAAAGGATAACTAAACAAGGCATTTGATGCAGAAATCTACATAACTGCGGTGTTTGTAACTTATCCTTTAGCCCACTGTAAGCTGTCATTAGTGTTCTATGCTGACCCCATATCAGAAACTGTTTAACTCCAGTCAGCCAGTTCATGCATTGTAGTCTAGTGCACTGCTGTAGGCATCAATATCTGCACCCAGCTTCCATCAGAGTATGTAGCCCCCTGCTTGCATTACAGACTCCCTGCCAAGCCTCCATCAGAGTGCCCTAGTCCCACCCATTGCTTGAGTTACAGACTCCTTACCCCTCTAAACCTCTATTAGAGTGCCCTAGTCCCACCCACTGCTTGAGATACAGACTCCCTGCCCCTCTAAGCTGCCATCAGTGTCCTAGTTTAGGCCACTGCTTCAGTTACAGACCCCCTGCCCCTTTAAGTTCCATCAGAGTATCCTTATCCCACCCACTGCTTGAGTTATAGACTCTTTACCCCACTAAGCTGCCATCAGATTGTCCTTTCGCCGCCCACTGCTTTAGATACAGTCTCCCTGTCCCTCTAAGCTCCATCAGAAGATCCTGATCATAACCACTGCTTGAGATACAGACCCTCTAAGCTGTCATCAGAGGGTTCTAGTCAAGGCCACTGCTTGAGATATAGACTCCCAGATCCTCTAAGCTGCCATCAGATTGTCCTTTCCCCACCCACTGCTTAAGATACAGACTCCTTGCCCCTCTAAGCTGCCATAAGAGTGTTCTATTAAAGGCCACTGCTTGAGATATAGACTCCTAGATCCTCTAATCTTTAATTATAGTGTTTCACTTAGGACTGCCATGTTTTTACTATCTGACTTCACAGTAAAGTCAGGGTGTGGGTCAGATGACTTTAAGGGGGAGGGGTAGTGATGTTTAGGGGCAGGGTCGATGATGTACAGGGTGGGGGGGGCAATAACACAACTTTTAGGGATTGTCACTTTTTGGGGCTTTTGTTGGCAAAGTTTTGTCCGGGTTTCAGAACTCCTTCCACTTTCCTTTAAAAAGCCATCAGTATCACAGTCCCACCCATTGGTCGAGTTGCAAACTCCATGTTCCTCCACTGTCTGCTATCATCATTGTGTTCTAATGCTGCCCAGTGCTTATATAAGGCACCCCCTGTAAGCTGCCGTCAGAGTCTTCTAGTCCAGCCCACTGCTTGAGTTAAAGGTTCCCTTTCCTACCACGTATGAGTTGCTATCACAGTGCTCTAGTGTACCTCCAACTTCGAACTAAATATGCACATTGGAGACCAAATTCACTGAGATCAGCATTATGTACATGGCCAACGCTCAGCATTCTTAGCTGTGTGTCAGTTCAATTTAGGTTAAAGTAGCAGAATTGCCAGTGTAACCACCCCCTGCTAGGCAATGGAACAGATCTGTAAGTTATTTTATCTCATTTGCTATACAAGCCACTGTTTTGCTTGCATATGTGCCCATGGCCCAGAATCCTGCATTCTACTGACAGCCCATGGCTTGAGAGGCTTCTCTCTGTAGTGCTTTAACACTGTATAAGGCCTCGGGGATGATTTGACTTTAATATGGAAAGGCCTTTTGTTCATTCCAAGATTCTACAGATGGATAGTTACAAGTCAGTGTCGACTAGTGTGAGCCCTGAGGGTGCTAAATGCCATTGGACAGGTGGCTGTAGCTCAGGGCAAAATTGCAAGGGCCATGTTTCCAAGGTAACAGCCCCGAACTCCTGTCTGCTGGAAGCATTTGATCAGTGGTGATGAGAGAGAATAAGAGATGGGCAGAAAGTGCTTTGTCTGTGGATCTAGACTGCCAGAAAGAGACACAAAGAACTGACAAGGAAAACTTTGTGAGGAGACAAGAGAAGAATCCAAGGACAGGATTACAGCACTGCCATTTAAAGGATAATTCAGTGCAATTATTTTTATTGACCACGTGCATATGTCTTTAAATAATAAATATACATCTCTGTATATTTATTTTATGTATGTGTATTACTTATGGGTTCCTCCATGATAGCTGGAGGCACCGACACCACTCTCACTGGTACAGTACACGCTTGACCTAATCATACGCATACATCATAGTAATTAACTATGGCGTTTTGTTATGCCACCAAACGTACCTTGAATTTTTTCCGGCAACTTGGGCTTTTGATCCAGCTTTGGAGGGGTCAGTGATATCTGGATAACTTTAAATAGACATGATTCAGTGAGTGAG
This sequence comes from Xenopus borealis, assembly GCA_024363595.1. Classification (NCBI taxonomy): domain Eukaryota; kingdom Metazoa; phylum Chordata; class Amphibia; order Anura; family Pipidae; genus Xenopus; species Xenopus borealis. The sequence goes on from CM044445.1 coordinate 5,063,969, forward strand.
ACACACTAGAAGCAGACAGAGATCGGTCATCTTTGCTTGTTCAGACTATAGCAGCAAGCACAGTGAGATAAAAGTTGAACCAACTATTTTGGTTTGCCCATGAAACCTTGCGTATGGGACCTTTAAGGAAGCTCCACCACTAACTGGTAGTGTCTAAAGCAGGTTGCATTCATTCTAGATTCCCTATGTGTTGCTAAACTACAAGCCCCAGCATTCTCTGCTAACCAGTGGCATACCCCACATACAGTAAACAGAAAATATTTATCAGGATTGGTCAAGCTGCCTTGAGTAAAGTATCTTTAATTATAAAGATATCAGAAGGCTAGTGCCAGCTGTCAAAGTCCAACCAAGTCCTTAGGTAGCAGGGAATTTAAGATGAAGAGCGGATTAAAAGGGAACGCACCAGCTGTAGTTATGATTCCCCCACCCATATAGAGTAGTATATGGTTTCACTTAATCCTGCTCGCTGTGATAAAGAAGGCAATTATGTCTTCATATTGCTTGGCCTTCTTCCCAAGGATGCATAAGGGGAGATTTATACATCTGACTCTCCGTGCCGAGCATCATCGTGGGAATCCCTGGCTACTGCCTTCTACGCTTGATAAATCTGTTTATGATATAAGAGTATTCCTGGCCTACAGAATGCAATAAAAGCAAAGCTAGGATTAGCACTGCTGACTCCACTAAGAGACAAAGTAAGCAGAACTACGTAGGCCTTGTTAGGGTACAGATTCGGACCTACCTTCTGTTTGAGCACTGAAGTACTCAGAGTGAGGAGAGACCGCCTGTAAAGGGGCCACAACAGAGAAGCTGCTTTGATGGGTCTGTAAGTCTAACATAGGATAACCGGGTAAGTTGTGAGAGATGTGGTTTAGTAAAGATGTAGCATTTACTTCCCCTTTAAAATAAACCCAACTGGAGGCAGAATAGTTAAAAAGGAACAAACAAGTCTTTTTGTTGGCAGTTTCCATTTAGGCAGTGCGGTGCATGATGCCTCAGTAGTCAAAGATGGAAAGTCAACACAGATTAATGGAATCGATAGAATTGTCTGCTGCTAAATTGTTCTCTTCCAGCCTCCAAGCTCTCAAACCATCAAGAGTAGAGCAAACTCCAGAGAGCTGCGTTTCACCATTCAAGATCAACTCATCACTATGGTGTCTAAATGTATTCTTCCCGGTCAGTGAGATTTATTTTTCTGTTTCTATCCTTTAATAGTAAACAGTTAAAAGGCACCAGAGCTTTATAAATAGCATATACAATGTCTAACCATTCTATATACTATGCCCATAATCAGCTATTGTAGGGAAAATTAACCACAGAAGCGTGTCAGGAGCTACTACTTATAACTGACTTTAAATGGGCCATTGTTGAAGTTTATAATGTCCCCATAGAAGATGTTTTTTCCCTGGCAACAACTGGCATCTACTAAATACCTTGTGTGATTAGCCTCAAGTTTCCCTTGAACGGGACAATATACGCCAAAGAATATAATTAATGAATTACATTGACTACATTAGAAAGAAAACTAATTATGACACTAGGTTAGAAAGGCTGCTGTCACCTCAACTATTATTACTATAACTGGTAAAGGAGTCTATGAGGAGGCCACTAGACGAGCTATACCCTAAGAGTACCTCTTTTATTTTCTGTGTACTCCAAGACAACCGGTAGTTCTGTAGATTCAATTATGGGATCCACTGCTAACGACAATACAAATGAAACAGGTATTAAAGGAAGAATCAATGGCCGCAACAGAAAGTGCATTTACAGAAATTAGGAGAGGAAGCAACAAACCAAGAATGAACCATATCAATGAATTTTTTACTAATGTGGATCACCCTAAACAGCAAAGAGACTGAATGTTGCCTCTTCACCTATAGGTTAGCAGGCCTGGACTGTGTAGATTCTGCAAATGCCAGAAAGGCTGCTGTAAGATAGATCATGAATTGTGTTTTCTTGCACCATCTGGATAAGTGGAATATCTAGTATAAGTAATTCTAAAACAACTGGACTTGCTGAGTAATCGATTACCAGTTGTTTTAGAATAACATACTCAGTGTTGGACTGGGCCAGCAGGACACAGGGATCTGCAGGCCCACAGCGCTGCTAGCCAGGGCCTCCCTTCAGACCCCTGGACCCCACAGCTGCGGTGGCGCACCAGGCATGCCACAATCTGTGGGGTCCAAGGGTCTGAAGAGGGGTCCTGGCTAGCAGCCCGGTGGGCCCCGGGTCTCCCAGTCCAATGGGTAGTTGGACTTTTTTAAGCAGCCATTAGATGTCCATCCTTGGGTCAAGACCCACTTAGCCAATAACCATATAGCAAACTACATATTTCTACTACTTCAATGGCTATTTGAAGGTTCAGCATAGCTATAAACTGGTCTGTATGGGACAAAACAGTTGTTAACAATCACAATTCTTGCACATATCTTACTTCTCTGTGTGTACCCTTGTAGTTATCATTTCCTAAAAACATGAGAAACCTAGTGCCACAGGCTCCATCCACTTGCACATTGATCAATTTAAACATCTCACATGGTATAAGAGAAATTTGAAGCACTTTGTGGATTGAGGAATAACTTACTATATTCTTATAAACAGTTCATAGGGGATGGCATCAGTGCCCCAAGGGAATGAACATAAGACTATAGTAACTCCATGTAAATAATAAGGAGGCAATATGAATTACTTATATTAGATAATAAGGAGTCAGTAATTATTTATAAGCATCTAGAATGCACTATGGTATAACTAGGTCAGCCACGTTATGCTACTAGGTGAACTACCTATGCATTAATGACTGTGGGAAGGGGGCTGATAGGATTAAAAGCATTGGTGACCAACCTTTCAAAAAGGTGGAAACAAGTGTCTCAGGGAAGGTGGCTGAATCAGATGTTGGCACTGGCCTGGGCGTGCTGGCTGTGGTCTCTGCTCTTGGTTTCTCAGATACTAATGAGACACAAGACAGGACAAAGTGTGCAGGTCCATATGGTACCAAGTTGTAATTTAGGATGAGTACCTCTGGCATATCTAATATAAAAAACATATTTGTGTTATTCAGCTAAGCAGCTTTCATTAGATTAGGACTGTGCTGCCAGTAGCTACTGCAGTTAGCTTAGCAAAAACAAACATCTCACTGGTTGCTGGACTTCTGCAGTCTAGTAACCCATACTGACCAGTCAGCAGTTAGCTTTTAACTATCTACTGCGGTTAAAAAAACAAACATCAGATGATATAGAACCACACTGTCTTTATAAAAGGCACATGCATGTTGATGGGCAACCAAGTTTGAGAATTTTAACCTTGAAAACAGCAAGTAAGTTGCAGGTAAAACTTAGTCCCTGTGTAGATAGAATATAATCCTTCATGAATCAGATGCAAATTGAGTGTAGGACTGGCCATACCAGGGATGACATTGATGTTGTTGGCCAGCTTAAATATATTGCAATATATGGACAAACAATCCTTGTTTTGTTTAAAGGGCAATTTTAAGTAGCTGTATGCACAAAATGCCTCAATGTCCTAAATATATTGATATTGGGTTGAGTGCAGAGGACCTCTTGTATTTGTCTGTATGAATGCTGTGGTCACAGCCTCATTGCACCCCCACTTAATGGTCTTAAAATTAGTGGTGAGCACAACTTTTCCTTGTTTGTTATACAGTAGTTTATACAGGAGCAGTGGCCAGCTCCATGTTGTAGCTCCCACCCTTTCCAGCTATAGTCAGGTGATCCAACTGGTGGCCCATAAAAGGGCAACCATGTTTGTTTGGGAGTTTTATTTTGAAAGCAGCAGGTAAAACTTGTGTAAAATGTATAAAGAAGCAATAGAATTCTTAATGAATCGGATGCAAGTTGACTGTAGGACTGCCCGTACCAGGGATGTCTTTGACGTTATTGGCCAGCTTAAATATACTGCAATATATGTACAAAGAATCCATATTTTTATTAAAGGGTACGGTATTTTTTAGTGGCTTAAGGCACAAAATGCTCCATTGTCACTAATATAATGATAATGGGTTGAGTGCAGAGGTCTTCTTGTATATGTCTAGATGGTTCTGTAAGATAACCCAGAAGTTGCATAACAAAAACTTAAATTAACTCATAAGATGATTGAATCCCTGCTTGAAGATTCATGGGTTTGACAACGTCACTGTGTTATGAAACCAAACTTCAGTAGACAAGAACTTGAGTAGGCTAGATCTCAGACCCGCTAAGGCTTCGTTTTAAGGGCAACCTGCAAGTTTAAGCAATGCACCCAATGGTGAGAGGAACCACTAAAACTGACAGCAACACAAAGAAACTTAGAGTTATTAAAAAAGATAAAAAAGTGAAAGTAAAGGCACGAAGCATGGGTGAAGGAAGGAGCGATGTGATGGAATGGTAGTGGAGAGGAGGACAACACACAAGGAAATCAAAGCATCTACTCACTGCCAAAGGCGGAACCAGCCGCTGCACCTGTAAGGGAAACATAAGTCATTAGCTGGGGGTTACTCTCCGACTAGCTGGGGTCTCAAGCAGAACAGAGGCAACTGGGAAAAGACATTTCAGACAACAAGCTGTTAAAAGCCCAAGGGTTCTTTGACTTTGTGAAGGACCAGAGTGAGGAGGAAGGAAACCAGGTTGGACAAACACTCAGTAGGACAACAAGCAGTTTGAAAAGTATGGATTAGCCTCTATTGTATCCCTGCTAGAGGTCTAAGTATGAAGACAAAGCTTATTAACTGGGTAGCACCTTCCCTATTTGCATAAGTGTATTTATACCTATATATTTTTGGCCTTTAAAGTCCTGTATTAGTCTAAATATCAGCACATAGAGTATCTGTAGCTTAAACTCAGCTCCCATAACAAGTAGGCAGTTGGACTGGCATAGACAGTCATTATGGGCACTGATTTGGAAGAAATTTTTGCTAACAAAAGAGAGCATTTCTTCTTTATGGATAGGAAGCCTCAGAGTTAATGCTCGGTTGCTGAAGGGCAGAGGAAACAGAGTGCAGAGTGAAGGAAAAATAGAAAGAACAAGGATCTCAGTTTAAGCTCTGCATGTCTTTGTCGGGCCCTTTGAAGGGATACAGGCTGCTGGCTCAATCTGACAAGTCTTTTCTCTTTGAAAATCCTCTCTTCCCGGTGACACTCTAGTCACAAGTCCTCTGAACGATTCCGCTCTCCCTTTGATCAATTTAAAAGTGCAGATGTTTAAAGAGAGGAAGGAAGGGGGAGAGAAAAAAAAGGAACACCGATTGATTTGGAAAGCGATGACAGCATGTGAGTTAGAAAATCAATCACTGGATGTGCGCCTTCGAAATGTTTAAAGTGGCAATGCGTGGGTGCCCGCTGGCTAGCCAAGCTCTACTGGGCCAAATATGCATTGCAACACAGTATAGTTTTTTTTATTATTTATAGATAAGATAGCAGCACAAGACTTTTACACATTTCACAACAATTCATTGTGATAATACTGGGGTAACAGTCACCCTACTATAGTGCCAAAGATAACCAGTGTACAGCAAGCACTCACCCCCAAATCTCACATGAATTGGCCTTCAGGCTGGGCCCCTTAGCTCATAGCAAGGTTACAGATATATAGAAACATTGGGGTATCACTATAGTTCCAGGGGTACCCAGGGTACAAATAAACACTCACCCCAAATCTCCCCCTAACTGACCTTCAGACTGGGCCCCCTTAGCTCATAACAAGGTTACAGATATATAGAAACATTGGGGTGTCACTATAGTTCCAGGGGTACCCAGGGTACAAATAAGCACTTATAGTTATACATGAATTGTTGCTTCACCTATGCTTTTGGCTACCTACATGCATTTGGTGATCCGTTGGGTGTTGGGGTGTAGGAACCAGAACGCCAAGACTTGCTGCGGAAGTTCTTCTTACATCTCCCACAGTCCTGTCCTGTAGTATTGTGTTCACACTCACATTGCAAGGCTCCATCCCGGAAGTTACACGCATTTGCATGTAGATTGCATTTACATCTGCAAAAGAAGAGGGTCAAGGCATGAGAAAGGCCAAGAACACCAGACAAACAGCACAAAATCAGCACCATCAATGGGAACATCTGTTTTTTCAAGCTGAAGAAGGCAAGACACAGATAGGATGCATTAACCTAGAAGTACATCTGCATGTTAGAATATTCTAAAGCTGACAGCACGGAGATTCATTTTATCTAATGAGTGTTAGGCACATGTCTAACTCTTGGCCCTCAGGCTGATACCAAGTACAATGCCAGAAACTATCAGCCAATCAACTGAGAGTTATGCTTTAAATTAAGCACCAAGTTTCATATTCATGGCTGACCCCCGAAAAAGCGGGTTCCCTGCCAAGTGCATGGCTGATTAAATCCCTATGGAGTAATTCCTGTGGAGTCTCTCTAAAGCCAGTGGAGTTAGGGGGCTCCATATCAAATTCGCCCCAAACCATTGGTATTTTGTTCTACCAAGGCTTGAATTGCTAATATTGAAATTGTTCATTACTGGGTCTTACTTGGGTCCCCTACAGAACTGCCCCCCCTGCACCCGCAGGGTCTGCTTCTTCTGTAGTTACACCCCTATCTCAAGCCCAGTTATGCTACACTTGATCTCTAGATTTTGTGGCCAGTTTATCCTACATGCTATTGCTAAAAAAAATGTTCTTTATAGTCCTGTTTCTGACACTTGCTAGGATTGCCCGTCTTAAACCAAAACTGCCTGCCTAGTTTTACAGACTCTTCCCTGATTGACGCACAACGTGGCCAATCACAGGCTGCCACATCACAGGGCCACCAGTGATGCCTCTGATAGAAATAAGTAAGTAGTGATTTGCACCTTTTCCTCCTCTAAATGAGACTGTTTATTTGAATGTATTACACCTAAAAGTTTTCTGGTTTTTACGGTTTTGTGTAAATGTAAAGCAGTGTCTTGTCTGGCTGTTTATATTCTGCACTGCTGGGTCTGACTCCTGAAGCAGACAGAGCCAGCTGATTAAGAGCCCTGGAGGAGAACTGGTTCTGCTTCATTGTTTCCAGATTCAGAAGAAGAGAACAAACAGAAGAGAGATAAACAGACACTGCTTTCAATAGCAATTACACATACAAATCATTTTTTTCTTTTAGATTTTGGGTTGATATCCAGAAGTGGCACATCATGTCATCAATTGAACGGCTACAACTGAGACAGGATAAAAAGCCCTAATCTGTCCATGTGCCATTGAGCAAGCTCTGCATTCCTGTCCGGAGTACTTGCACAGGCAAACGCTGAACAGATGAATTATTTAGTGCCCATGGCCTGCCGAGTTGCTCACCTGCTACTTTAATCAGAAGAAAAGGTTATTGTTGGGGGGAAAAAAATAGAAAATAAAGTTGAGTCGAATGGGGGATTAGAGATACTCTGTATTCTCCAACCACCCTCGACTCGGTGCTTTATCTGCATATATGAATAGAAAACAAGGTCACTGCATTCTGCAGTACAGCTTTATTAATGGCTCAGTAATGTACAAAAGCAAGTTGCTGTGATGTCACAGACCCATACGCACCACCCCACTACCCCCCAGGTCTCTACATGGCCCCCATAACATTGCCTGGTTTCTGGTTTTGAATTGGACAGTCTAGTTTGCCTTTGAAATTGTATGAACATCTATTGATTTTAGAGTAATACAGTCAGCACTCAGTAGACTTCCCAAGTATACACAATAACAAACATTCTAAATGCACAAAACGGCTGTGAAGAGCATCCAATCAGCACCTCTTGGATAATATGATGGCTCCCCATGTACTGGCCTTAAGAAAGCAATAGACAAGGCGTTGTTATGGAGAATTCAATGGATCTGGACAACAGACCTTTAATTAATATTTTCTACAACTGATCCCCCCCAAAAGGGGGCTAGTGGAAATTCCAGCCAGGTAAATCAAAGCAGTAAGCTGAATGCTGGTGAAGTCTATATTTAAATGGTATTAGTACGGGCAGGCACTGTTCTCCCCAGGTGCCCCCTTCTTGTCACATATGGAGGCTTACCCTGGTAATTACTCAGGAACTGATTCTCTTCCGTCGAATCAAATTGTGTTTAAGTGACTCCATCGGAATATCAGCCCCACGCCTGATTAACTTCAATTAGACCCTATTAGTCTGCCGGTGACAGAGCAAGGCAGGAAGGAGAGGAACATTCATGATTGTGGCAAATGGAGCAGGGAGACAGATGACTCCGCAGGGAAGGCGAGGGGCGGGCGAGGGGGCTCATTATCCACCTGAACAGATTATTGATTTTAATGTAATGTTACGTGTAGACAAATGAATTCCTGCAGCTCGTGTCCCCTAGTGATTGAAATGGGTGCGCTAACAATACCCTAGCTCCTCAATCTGGTGCCCCTGTACCAGCTTCATTGTCATTATAAAGGATGATGGGGCCATTAAAGAGCCATCAAGCATTTCATATATTCTGTCTCTGTTTAATATATAAACTCAGACATGGCACCACTCCTGCAAGTGATGATATCACATTAACATGGAAGTGACATCACTACAGGAGGCAGGCCAACTGCTCAGAACTGAATATATATTTTCTTATATCAAATACAGAGAGCTCTGCAACCTGCCTAATTGTCCAGGCGAGGTGCCAACATAGTTAGAAATTAGGGATTTCCTCCAAAATCTGATCTGTTGCAGGCCTATGCCCCAGTGCAAGCAAAATGGTAAAGGTAATGGATCCAAAATTGACCCATGAACATCCAAAAACACAAACCCTTTCCCATTAGAGAACAAAAAAAAGTATGTTGGATACCCCAGGAGTACAAGCACCCTTCTGATTTCCTATTAAACAGATAATATGCCACTCCAAAAGCAATGCTGCTTTTGCCAATCTCTATATTGAATAGAAAAGCCCATTGACATCCTTATCCTTGCAGAATTCTTCTTATGGAGCCAGGATTAATACAACTACAAGATGTAAGCTAAGCACAACTGTAACTGGGTGTCATTCATCCATTGAGGTCTTTGAAATCTGTGGTGTTACTAGATATTACTGGGCCCAACAGCAAAATGTCTAGAGGCTGACCCTATCAATATGTATCGAAATAGTATATATATATATATTAGGGTCTCAGGGGCCCCTATTCCACCAAGGTTTCTCTGCAGCCTCAGGGTCTTCTTCCTCTGTATTGGAATAGAGGGGGCGGCTGCACCAGGGCCCATCCAAACTGGGTGGTCCTCAGCATGTAGGTACACATGATCAAATCCCAAATATAGATATTTTTTACATTAGGACTCCATTAAGAGTCAGTGGGATGTCTGCATAACTCTATTAAAGGGTAACTCCCTGCCCTTCCCACTCTGAGTCAACTCATATCTTCATCTTCCCCCCACCTTATAATCTCCCTCTCGGTGCAGTTTTATCCCAGGCATATTCTGCGTCTGTCTCTAGTTACTCGTGGGATCAATACTTACAGGACACATATCGACCAGTAAGAAAGATGTTAACAATAACCAGCCGCCACGTGGTGAAAGACTAGAGCTGTGGCTCACTGTGACCGGCCAATCACAGGAAGCTTTTCTAAGGAACTGAGCACTGATTTGTCTTTCCCCCCAATGGCCATTGACACACATCACCTTGAAAGAATAAAAGGGGGGTTGTAATATTACCGCAAAGCTATACGTAATCTGACTATTAATGGCTGGCTATGATTATGCATTGTGTATATCCGGATGGGATATTAACATTGAGAGCCTCATATTTCTTTGGAGGT
>CM044445.1:5211277-5222333 GCA_024363595.1 Xenopus borealis
ATTGATTCCCTTAGACAGTACAGTATGAGGGTATAGCTTATTGTGTGCCCAGAACATTGCCTTTCCACTACAAACCCAGCTATATATGTCTGATGCCATTGTCCCACCACCTTCACCATGCTCAGTGTCAAGGTTATACTTGATACATCTTCCCAAATTTTTTCTGTCATCACCCTCCTCTCCCTATGTGCCAAGTCTTCCGTGTGGCAGGGAGTGCTATCTGTCAGCATGCTTCTGTGCGTCTCATCTCGGGGGTTGGCACCCATTCAGCAGCAACACAGTTTTGCACCTCGCCCACAGCATCCACCTCCTGGTAACTAAACGCGCCCGCAGAGAAACGTTCTGCACTTCATTATTTCCCCAACCTGAGAGCCTCTGCAAATTAATTGATGCGTGGGAAGGAATGCATCTGCTATTGTGCAAGCCCATAACTGTTGTGCCCGTCATTACAAATGCAGTGACCTAAGTGTTACTATTGGTGGGGGGACGTAATGCTTCATCGTGGCTTGGGTCAACCTCATGCCCTCGTTCTCTCTGTGTGTCTCTCTCATTTGCTGCGTTTGGTTAATTGTACCCGTGGCATCTGCTACTCACTAAGCTGAGGGTTGCCTGCTTTTTGCCAGCCAAAAAAGCTATCCTTCCTGAATATATGATTGTTTTATTAGTTTTAGCCTTATGTAAGGACTTGGTGTCTCAGACTGTCTTGCTACAACCTGCCTATTCTCTTCCAAAGCTGTGCAATTGAAAATCCCACTTTCAAGATCCCTCAAGGTAGCAAGGTTGGCCTCACTAGAAAACGTCGGGTGATTTCAGAAAACTAAGCACCGCGTGTGAATTGCCACAGGCGATTTTCATTTTAGCCGGTGCAAGACAGGGGGAAGCGGTCCGGGGTGATGTTGCCCAAAAGAAGAGGCGCTGGGGTGACTAATCTCCCTGAATCTTCTCGTGTAGACCTTCCCTAAAACTATGGCAGCATTCTAAGCATAATTCAGCAGGAACAGCCCCCTAAGTTTGCTCATAGACTGTACAGAGAGATCCCATAAAACTATGTCACATAGGTATTCCCTGTACTAAGCACAATTCAGCAGGAACAGTCCCTAAGTTTGCTCATAGTCTGTACAGAGAGATCCCATAAAACCGTCACATAGGTATTCCCTGTACTAAGCACAATTCAGCAGAAACAGTCCCTAAGTTTGCTCATAGTCTGTACAGAGAGATCCCATAAAACTATGTCACATAGGTATTCCCTGTACTAATCACAATTCAGCAGGAACAGTCCATAAGTTTGCTCATAGTCTGTACAGAGAGATCCCATAAAACAACGACAGCATAGGCATTCCCTGTACTAAGCACAATTCAGCAGGAACAGTACAGAGAGATGCTATAAAACTATGGCAGCATAGGTATTAGGCAAGTAATGCTAACACCCCTGAGCCTCTGTGTATATCTTTATAAAAGATTAATCGTTAAAGTCTGCCTATATGGGTGGGTTTGAGAAAGCTATGGCTGAAAAACGCCAATCATTCTCTGTTCAAGGCCTGACACACTTTTATATTTAATTATGTTTTACAGACGTGGATTGAAGTTGCCATGGTGATACTATTTGTACTATAAAGTAATGATGATTCCATGTAATATCTACAAGCGGCATGGCAGCGTTAACTGAGAAGCAGATGGTTCCCTTTTACTAGTTAAAAACAATAGCGACACTGGTAGTTAACTCTGGAAATTCTAAGTGATGCAGTAGTGCCATCCCCAGGACCCAGAATCACTGTCTTAATCAGCCCTGTAGCATCCGCTCATATTACAGACCAGCCTTATTTTCTGCTTGATAATTGGCAACGACCCCTAAGCTTAGCTTCTCAACAGCTGCTCAGAGCCCACTGAGCATGTGAGTGTCACAGACACTTTCCAACATGGTGACCCCCTGTGACAAGCTGAAACTTTAGGCTGGTGCAATAAGTTCCCTATAAAAAAAACATGGTATTTTTAGCCCTATTAATAAGTTCAGTATATAAAATATGATCTATTTATCCATATTAATTTTTAGGGTTTAGTTCTCATTTAAGCTGTACTTGTCACCCCAAAACATATTTCTTATTCTGAATGTATCCCTAGGCTGTTTTTTTTTACAGGGATGATCTGTCAAGTGATCAGCAAGAGAAGCCGAATATCTGGGACCCCATACGAAGCTTTGTGAGCATGACTCTGCAGCTACACAGCCTATTTCTTGTTTATAGCTGACAAATGTAGCTGTTTAGATATGAGTCTGCACGCACGCCCTCTCCCTATGGTGCCCTAACGCTTCTCCCGGCTGGAAATGCACGGAGCTAGGAATAGCCAAGGCATAAATCTTACTACTGCTCCCCAGATAAGATTTGTATAATCAGATTTTACTGTAGAACTCATGAGACTTGTGGCTCAAACCATAACATAGGCATCTCCCAGCTCTCAAAATCACAATATAAACTTTTTTTTTTATTATTGACCCCATGGCTTATTAATAATAATCATAAAAATAATATTTGTATTGTTGGCAAAAGTAGCTGTATGGGCAGTGGCACGCTATGTGATTTTGGACACTGTGTATGGGGACACCTCTCTCTCCATCTTCCTATTCCCAAACCGAGGGTTTCTCAGGTTCTCACTATGTGTTGGAACAATGCTGCTTGGATTTGCATCCAATCATACTTGAAGGAGAAGCAAAGGTCCAAACTATGTGCCAAATGGAAGGGCACCCCCAAATGATTGTAATCACTTTATGCTGCTTTTAGCAGAAAACCAGCCTGGTGTACTTGAGCGACCTTCTTCCTCCCTTGTTCCATTGCTAGGCTAGTCATGCGTTGGCTTCTGAATGTTGATGAAAGAAGAAGGAAGAAAGAGGATTGCTCGCAAGTACCCCCGGATGGTGCAGTTTTCTGCTAACAGGAGCACCCATTATGTAAGTTATTACAATCCTTGGGGTTGGGGTGCCCTAACATTTGGCTCCCCATAGATTGTACCTTACCTTCTCCTTTAAGAGGTCAGGCACTGATGTCTGGCTCACAGTTGGGATACCAATATAGGGGTTCAGATGGGTTATCATCTGCATCTTTGCAGTCAGATTCTTCCACTTCCATCTCTGCAACACTTTTTATACAAACCTGGCTCTGAGCATGGGGCTTATAATGATATAGGGCAAGGGGGTAAAAGTGATCTCCAGATGGCCCACCCTTAGGACCCAGCAGTGGCGTTAATGTGCCTTCACCAATATCCTAGGGAGCAAGGTGACCCAGTTGCAAACTTTACTCCCAGCCTGTGAGTGTCTAGTTCCACTACTACAAATTGATACCCCCCAGTGGCGTAACTACCAGGGGAGCAGGGGGTGCAATTGCACCAGGGCCCACTCCCTCTTGGGGGGCCCTGTCGGAGAGGCTAGGAGAACTTCAATGTGCAATTCATAGGGGAAGAGCCCGATAGGGGGGCCCGGGTGCCAATCCTGCACCAGGGCCCACCAGCGAGTAGTTACGCCACTGATACCCCCCCAACAGATGGGCCGCTGATGATTATAGCGGTTTTGTAAGCCTATTAATTTACTAATATATGTTGCTATACAACTCTGTAGTGATAATCTAGTTAAACACCCCAGTGACTTTCAAACAAGTCGCTTCTGCTTAATCAGCCTTGTGTCATTGGCTCCCAATGCCCTTTTGATTATTCCCCATCTTTATTGGCTGCAGCGCCCAGTCTGTCCCGCGTCCAATACGTATTTTGCAAGTAGTTTCGAAATGCCAATTCCAAGATGCATGTGGCTCCCTTTTGTTTGATTTATGTGCTGCGCTGCCTAAAAAGGCAAAGAAAGCAAATTATACTGAGGCAGCCGCCGTTGGAGAGGGGGTAAAAATCCATCCCACTTTATCAATCAAGTAGAATGCACCTGGTTTGCATTTGTTCCCGGGGCCCTCTGATGCTCTAGCAACGCTTGATGAGGAGAGTTAAATCTTCCTACTTTAATATTTAACTTTTGGACTAAACTGCTGATGCCATTTGTTGTAGATATAAAACCAAAAAGGATGTAAAACCCAAAGAAAATTAAGGAGGCTGATCTGTTGGATACCATTGGCCCATATATGGCCACCTTTTTCTTTTGAAAGGACTATGTGCTTGTCTACTGCTATTCTATTCTTTGCTTGATTATTGAAACAGAGCAGCAGAAACCAGCTGATTTATAGACTTGTCAAGAAGTCTGCAGGGCATTGTGGAGAAATGCTGTCTGACCTGGGTTCAACTGAGCATCTGGGATCACTTTCAAAGTGACCTCAGATCGAATTGATGAGTGATGGTGCCTGCCAATCCCGCAAAAAAATTGAGGCAGTTTTTGGGAGTGCAGTGGTTTGAAAGGAAGTCCTGTTCATGCCTTTGGTTCCTCTTTAAGTGGAAAGTGGCACAGGAGAAATGAGGTTCCTGCCCCTAGAGAAGATGGGGGACTTACACTATTGGGAGAGCAACGAGTTGCTATGTACTGTGCATGTGCTAGTAAGTGCCATGATTGAACCCAAAGTTGAACTAGTGCCTTCAAGAAGTAAAGTTCAGGCTGAGGGAAAGGTCCTTATGGATGAATTCAGGGATTCAGAATTCCAAATGTAACTGGCCGAAAGAGAGATGGGTTTAATCAGCAGATAGCAGAGGTTGGAGGCATGAAAAGTAGATAGCTTTGTGAGGAACAGAGAAGACTTCCAGGAATGTATGTAGACCGTAATGAAGAGATGCAGTGATGGGCGGATGTGAAGGGGCTTGCTGAAGGTTAGCCCCAGGCAGTGTGTTGAATTATCAGAGTTAATGAGCATGCCTTCAGTAGTAATAGTAAAAGTAAGGAGTAAGGATTGGCTGTGGTGGAGAGAATCTCTACAAAATGGTTAAAAACTGTATCTGGATATCGTCTAAATACTACCGATAAATGCTAAAACTAAAGACTAAATTCTCCCAAATACAGTGACTTTATGGTCCTTGAGGGACTAATTCCTGCTCTTGGGCTTGAATTTGGACAGATCTAACCAAAACTGCAATTTTGGGATATTCCCTATTACTGAATCATCCAGAAGCTTCTACCAAATGTTGAACTAAATATAAACATTAAATTACAAATAAAATTGCTTCTTCTGTGCCCCAAAATTGTGGGCACACAAAAATCTTCAGTTGTTAATGTGAAAAAAAATTCTTGCTTGCTTCAGTCAAACGATAGGAATTCAACTTAATCTCAATCTAGCTCTTGAATTTGTCCAACATTTACTATCCATGTGTAGGCACTCTTATAGATATTTACTTTTAAATTTTATAGGTAACCGGCGGTTTCTACAGACTGGTTGTCCACACACATGGGGATAACCAAACAGTCAGCTTCATTGGTGCCTTAATGTGGCACCTAAACAGTTCACTAAGAGTGGCTCATTAGGCACAAATATTTTGGCACTTTTGCTCTAAATGTCAACAATTGGCTAATTAGTGATTGGTTGCCATGGGTTACTGTATTGTTGTACTTATGGAAGCTGGTGCTTTCTTTAGTGATTCCAGCTTTAGGCTATAACTGATAAAGACGACTCCTTAATGACAGCTGGTTCACCTACCGTATTCCAGAATGGGTAAGTGATAATCTTCTTCCTATCACACAGTCTGTGTCATGGCTAAGAGAGACAAGGTTTTTTTTTTCCTCTTTCTTTTTTTTTTAAACAAGGAAGAAAAAAAAAGAAAAATGTGAAATGCGTCGGCTCAAAGGGTCCTGTCTGACAGTAATTAAAACAGCACTTAAGGCAGAAACTCAGGAGCTTCTTTTGAAATACAAAAAATAATGAAGGTAAAAGTCTTTGCAGAGGGGGAAAAAAGTGAAAATGCACAGGAAAAAAGGTGCCTGGAAATATGTATTTTTTTTTGGCCTGTAACTAGAAAGGAAGATGAATCCTTGCAGTTGAGGTTTATTTGCCGCTCGTAGCGATGACTCACTTGTTTTTTTTGGTTTTTGATGTTGATGATTTCTTGCTGGAATCAAATCTTTTTACCCATAATTGTTACCCTTTGAAAGGAAAGAGTCTGTTCTCTTTTTATCGCTGACCTAAAATTGTGTTCAACTGCAATACCTTGTACTTTCCTTTGGGAGTAGGTTGATGTATAAATTATAACCTTGCTTTGAATGGGGAATGAGATGATGGGGGTTAGAGGAATTCGATCTAAAGGGGAAATTTAATAAATAAATATATATATATAATTACCAGATATCCACCATCTAGTGAACAAGGGTTTGAAGCCTTGTAGTGCATATCCTCTATAAGTATCCATGAATGGCCCTTTTGCTGTCAATGCATTTCCCGTTAGACTTTATAGAGCAGCTTGATGGCCCTTTTTTGCTTGAGCGTCATGGCCTTTGCTTGATCGTCACCTTTCAGTAAGATCTTGTGAAGAAACTTGAAAAAGATAAAATTTTATAAAGTAATATATATCTTTAAGACAATTGCACTCTTGGGTTTCTAGAATGCAGTCGCTATTTTTAGGCCTACACAGTCAGATCTTCTCCTTTGTTGAGGTTTTCAAAATCATCAGACTATATGGGGCTTTGGGAGACCCCTTGGAGAGGACCATATCAAGACATCAATGTGGTCCTCATTTGATAGTAATTTCTAACTTACCTAGCTGATGTTAAGTGAAATGTCAGTTGGCAAGATACTATACACAGGCCAAGAATTTCAGGACATATATAGAGGGATAAGTTGGGTTCTGAGGTGCAAGTGTTTTAAGGAAGTAGATTGTTGATGTTCTAACCTGGCCACCATTCTTTTAATTACTTGTAGAAAGCTCTCCTGGGTCCTGCATGTTGCTAGAATGTAGTGGTCATCTTTAGGCATACATGGTCAGATCTTATCCTTTGTTGAGGTTTCCAAACACAAGGATTTGGACAAATCACCAGACCGTATTGGGGGCTTAGAGAAACCCACCGGAGAGTACCAGATCAAGACCAAAAGCTGGTCACCATTCTTTTAATTGCTTGTACAAAGCTCTAAGTTAATGGTGCAATAAACTGCTTTGGAAAAACATAGGTACTCAATGTATGATTTATGCTAACGTCCCCATAAGGAAGAGCTTTTATAAATATTAATGCAAATGTATCCTTTTTGTGTTCATTAAAGCGTAAGTGCTGGTTTTTTTTTTTAACATTCTGTAAGAGTAATTTTGAGCACAGCTGTGCACAGTGTCCGGTTTGTTAGGTGGTGAGTGTTAACTCAACAGGAAACATCAGGGAAGATAGACCTATTGCTACTTATGTAGATAATAGTGCTTGTGTTTCCCTGCGTGCCCTTCTTTGTCTTCATTGGCCAATGGAATTCTGGGAGTTGCAGATTAAACATAAACCCATCTGTGTTGTTAATGGATCTGTTCCAAAGGGGTGTATCTGTACCTACACCGTCAAAGTTGACAAAGGAGTCCTGGCTGTCAAGATGGAAGTCTGAAGGTGCAGACTTAGAAGTTTCCCACCCCCCCTCGTTTTGCTGTATGCAGGGTAATTCTCTCCGCTTTTGGAGAGATCAAGAGGCATTGCTGAGCAAGCATGCTAAGGGATTAGAAATGTCATTAATCTTACAGGCTGTGGAAAAACAATACATGTGTTGGGGGGTACATCACAAGACGTGATCTCTCACAGCTATTGATCTTGTCCCGGAGGATGACAGTGCGTGCAACCTTTCATTTTTGTTGCACTTGCAGAAGAACAATCCGATAAATGCCACTTTATAGCGGTGGGGACCGGTCCCTGTTAGCAGTGACAGTTTGTCACAGGGACTATGAACATTTTAAATGGGATACACACTTAGTTCACTTGTAGGTTGTTCATTAGAACTTTTTGTAGATGAGACTTTCAGCGTTAAAGGTGTCCCTACAATATCATCTTCTCTGAGCCTAAAACAATTTCCTCCTTAATTTGACCTTTTTGGGAGAGTGGGGTAGAAATCTCCATTGGCCGCCTAGATGCAGATCAGTGGCTATGAGTTGCCCCTGCATTCATTGAATTAAATGTATATACTGATAACGTTTGTCTACTTAAAAGGAGGCCCTCTCTTAAACCTCATGGACCTCTTAATAAGTTGAATTTTCTTTCATCAGGCTATTTCTTTGTGGTTTCATGGACTTTGCACCTTACAAACCATAAACAGTCTCTTGATATCCCACTGCACTATGTTACCATAGCGTCAGTGTTTCATTCTTGAGAATCTAACCTCAAGAGCCCCCAAAGGTGGCCTGCCCAGGGCAAGAACATACTGTCTATGGGGTAATCAGCTACTGCCCATCTGCACTTCTACATACCTAAACCCCCAGGCTGCTCATCAGTTGGATCCAGATGGTGTTTTCTGACAATAACAGCCACTGCCTGACACCACTACATCTACTCTGTTCTTGAGATCAGAAAGTAGCAGAGCAATTGCTTTAGAGGTAAGAGTACATATTTTAGCAGCATCTAATCTTAGACACAGACAGATGGTGACATTATGGATGGCATAGGCTCTGACTTCCAATGGCAGTGGGAGAGGTAATATTAGCATCTTGAATTGGTGGCAGGAATCGAAGAATTCAAGAGCTATTGACATCATAGCACTAATAGGGGGACATTAGACTATGTGGCCACAATCTGTAGACAGACTGGTGCCCACCAGGATTGGGACCTGCAAGAAGGATTTGGGTTGCATCCACAGTGTTGTGGTTTAACACGACTTGGGCAATTGTAATGTAGACAAAGGAAAAAACATATTTTCCCAAATTTCTCTCTGCTGAGTTTGTCTCTGTTCTTACTAGAAAAAAATTAATTTTACTTTCAAAGTCTTTCCTCACCGCATTTTCTATGATATTTTGCAGCCGTTTAAGAGGCTATGCTTGTTTCCTCGGGGAGTTAATCTTTTCTAGCTGATTGTAGAGGTCTGACAAATACTATATGTATGACTGATTGGTGTGATTGGTGTTTGATCCACAGCTGATCCTTCTATACAACCGCAATGCATACCAGAGGCTTGTGTTGGACATTATTACCAAGAGGGATATATTGGCCACCACTGTTTTGTATCATTTATATGAAGGGAGACAAGGTTCATAGACAATATGAATTGAATCTTTAGGTCTTCGCCTGTGTTCCTGTGTTAACTTTAATAAATTTAAGGGAAGAATATTCACTGAAGCGCAAGACTGCAGTGGTATTTAGATGTCAGTGATGTCTTTGTCTCACAGAGTCTGTCAAAATTTAACCATTATACACACTGGGGCTCATTTATCAACAATGGGCAAATTTGCGCATGGGCAGTTACCTATAGCAACCAATCAGTGATTAGCTTTTTAAAGCCAGCTGCAAGTAGAAAGTATAGAAAAGCAGCAATAGAAATAGCAACTATAGAAAGCAGCAATTTGATTGGTTGCTACTGGTTACTGCCCATGGGCAAATTTGCCCAGTGTTGATGAATGACCCCCACTGCCTCAAAAAAAAAATTCTTAGGCTTGTTGGCTGAAATTCTTTCACCTTCAGAAATGTACTTATTATATAACCCATACCCCCATTATATGGGAAGTTTTGTATTACTTCTAGTGTTCTTTTTTTCCATTGTAAAAACTCTACCTTTCCAGTTGAATGGAACTTAGTATCTGACATTGACTTAGAACCAAGGTCACAAGTACTTGTTGGATACAAGTACTAATTGGATACAATTAAAGGTCAAAAGCTAATAACCGTTCACAGAAGGTTACAAATCCAACAGAAGTTGGATTTGAAGGATGGTCATAAGGAGCTGACAATGGTTGATGGAACATCTTGATGATGTTACAGTAGGATTGAAGGAAGGTCATGTGGAGCTGACAGTTGGGCTTGGGTGATGCAAAACTAACAGTGGAATTAAAGGGACATCATGATGATGTTACAATTGGATTGAAGGAAGATTATGAGGTATTGACAGTGGAATTGAATTAACGTAATGAGGAACAGACAGTGGAGTGATGGAAGTTCATTTGGAACTGACCATGAGACTGAAGGAGGACCATGAGACTGAAGGAGGACCATGAGACTGAAGGAGGGTCATGAGGAACTGTCTGCGAGACTGAAGGAAGGTCATGAGGAACTGACAGTGGAACTCAAGGAAGGTCACGAGGATCTGACAGTGGGACTGAAGAAACGTCACGAGGATCTGACAGTGGGACTGAAGGAAGGTCACAGGGAACTGACAGTGGCACTAAAGGAAGGTCAGGAGGAACTGACAGCGGGACTAAAGGAAGGGCATGAGGAACTGACAGTGGGACCAAAGGAAGGCCATAAGCAACTGTCAGTGGGTGATTTGACAGCTGCATTAGAGGAAGGTCACAAGGAACTGACTGAAGGTCTTGAGAAATTGACCATGAATTTCCCCTGAACCCACAAGGTTCCTTTTATGGTCCCCCTGCCTACTGAATGATTCATTACCTACTTTATATGATTTATTCTTTATTATAATTATCACAACCTAGCCCGTGACCATGGGGGGAGGAAATTGTCAATCAACGATAATCTAGGTAGGAATCACGTGGTTGGTTGACCATTGAAGCTTTTCATGAAGCCAAACTGGAGACAA
Organism: Xenopus borealis; assembly: GCA_024363595.1. NCBI lineage: Eukaryota > Metazoa > Chordata > Amphibia > Anura > Pipidae > Xenopus > Xenopus borealis. Next base: position 5,221,879 of record CM044445.1, read on the forward strand.
ACTTTTTATATTTTATCTTAGAAACCCATTAGACAATTCTAAGTCAGTCAACTTTAGGTGGTAACTTTATTTTAGTCTGTAAAACAAAAAAAAAAACTTGCTTATGTTCTGTTTGCTCGCTAAGTTGAGTTAAAGATAGAAAGAAACTTGCTTTATCGTCGTCATTCCATTGCAGTTTTTTGTTTTCGTTTTACCCCATACTGACTGGTCTCCTCCCTCTTCCCACTAAAGTCTGCTTAATGGCTGTCTAATTGGAGCCGAGCTGGCCCCCGCTTTCCACGCTCCTTGGTTACTTGCTAATTGAAAGACACAGAATCCAGTCCGAGTGGAGGAAGAAGAAGAAAAAACGATTATAAAAAAAAAAGATTCCAAAGCAAGTAAATAAATTGGAAGCACACTGCTTTTCCTCATCGAGTGAGGCATTTGGCCACGTTGAGAATTCAGTTCCCTGTTAG
>CM044445.1:5283270-5294086 GCA_024363595.1 Xenopus borealis
ACCTACCCGCCGGCTAGAACGTAGAAACTCCGTTGGGATGGCTCTCAGAGTGCTTTGTTTTCTAAAGTAGACTGAGGTTTCCTCTTGAGGCGACTTCAGAAAAACCCCGGGTGCCATCCCGCTGGAAATTTACATTCTAACTGAGGGGGGAGGAAGTTCAGGGAGATTAGTCGCCCGAAGAAGAGGAGATTTGTTGCTGGGTGACTAATCTCCCTGAAGCTTTGCGTTTGTCTTTGCCCTTGGATCACTGGAGTTCGTGCCCACTGACTTGAAGAAAATAACTCCTAATGGGGGAGCCATGAGAACATCTTTTTAATTGATGCACCAAATCCACTATTTTGGATTCGGACAAATCCCTAGTGGAAGGTTCGGCTGGGCTTCAAAGATCCCCAGGGCCGTCTCTAGGGTAATAGCTGCTCCTTATTTCTCGTCCCCATCAAAGGCAAACATTTCGTACTTTTTTTGGGGGGTCCACAAGGGGATGGAGCAGAAGGTAATTTCTGGAATAGGGGCTGGCACTGTCTCTGTTTGATACGAGATACCAGGATGGTTTTCATTCTTTGATGACCTTCAGAGAAGAATGCCTTATACTAAGAATATATAAGAATATATAAGAATAATTTACCACCTTCTTCTGCCTCTTTCCAACTTTCAAATGGGGGTCACTGACCCTGACGACCAAAAAAAAAAACTTTCTTCTGTAAGGCTACAGCATTATCGTTTATCATTCTGTTCAGGCCTCTTCCAGTCTCTCGTTCACAATCACTGCCTGGTTGCCAGGGTAGAAGAGGCCCTAGCAACCAGCTAACGACTGAAATTACCAACTGGAAAGCTGCCAAACCGAAAGTAATTTATGTCCTTATGATATTACCACTTCTCATGGTTTGTCCAATTGCTTTCTGTGCACTACAAAAAAGTGCAAAGCAAAATGCTGCCCCCTGCTGCTAGGTAACTATATAAATATATATATATATATATATAGTATATCATATATCGGGAGTTTTGCTCAGACGCTTTGACATTGATTTGTGAAGATGAGAGGTTGCTCGTTTATACAGGGGGCTATGTATAGCTCTGGATCATTTGTGCCAGACAGTTCTAGATATTTAATACTTTAACCCTTTTCTTAACATTTTCAACCAAAAATTCCAATTGGTGCACCCAGACCTCTAGTGCATTTGTGATCTCACAGCTGATTGGCCGGGGGTTGCCTTCTCATCCTGAATGTGATCTGGCACTTTAAGTATCAGGCGTCGGTGCATTAGAAATATTAACTCTCGCTTTGTCATTATGTTTACTGCATCTTTCTTTTTTTCCCTTTTATTTTGCAGTTGGACATATGGTCGAAGTCCAATTACCAAGTCTTCCAGAAGGTAGGATAAGCCCTTCACTGCTTGTGATGTCTGTTTTTTCACTCTACACCCTGTAAATTCTGCTGCTCTTATCAATCCGCCAGCGTTTCCCGCTGCATCTCTCTCTTTTTGTTGGTTAAAGGTCAGAGGTAGAAAAACCCCTTTGTCCTTCTAAACCCCAGATTCTGAGAGTTGTAGTTGCATTCAACCCAACGTGCGCATGAAGGCAACACTTGTAGTGTAATCAATGTTTTCCTTGTCATTCTTTTCTAGCACATGTATACTACTATTATGTGTATTTGTCGGGGGAGCAGTGCTGCAAATTCTACTGCTGAGCCCTGTACACAGAATAGAGAATATCAAGGCTTTGTCATCGATATTAAAGTCTGTCCACTAGAGGGCGCTAATCCACTGCAGTCTATAAGTAAGACTGAACGACTTGCTCTTATGGGGTACATTATGGCTTTTCCCTCTCATAGTAATAATGACAGATACATGCAAATAAATAACAGCGGCTGTGCAAAATAATATCCAGCCATAGGTTTTATCCAAACAGCAGCCCTAGCAGTCAGTAGCAGTCTTTCAGACAGCTGCAGGGGCCCCCGAGATGCCTCTATCACTGACCCTTTTCGCGGGAAATTCCCACTGCAATAATCGTTGCTTTAACACCTGCATCTAACCAGATCTCTGCTTGTACAACTGGCGGGGCTGTCAGAAAATGAGATGGATGAGGCGCTCTCTCCCCACTGACTGCCACCTTCCGACGGCCGGGGGGGGCACCTCTACCCCTGCAACCATCGTCTGGCACGGCCGAGCTGAATTCATTTTGCTTTTCATTTCCCTAAAAGTGCTGAGTCGGTGAGGCTGCGTTATTATTATTATTAGGCAAGTTTGTTTATTAAACCCCAGTCTTGTCAGATGGGCCGGGGAACTTGGTGTTCGCAAAGGGCAATCTATAACTGGGAAGTCCGTATATTGCTCGGCACAGCAGCGGGCATTCTTATTAGTCTTCTTAATAATCTGATTGTGACTATTGCAGACTGGGTGCCTTGAAGGACTTTCTGAGCTGTTGCCTGTAGGTCTGTCTCTGCTTCTGGCTAATTTCATTTTCCACCTTTGCCCCTTTCCCATATGGGATCAGCTGTATGGCTGGATACCATTGCCCCCTTCTCAGTGTATGTTCTCCATGGATGACTGGATATTACTATCCCATCTCCATACGTGCTTTTCTTAGGGTCAGACTCTTGTGCCTTTCTCCGTGTATGCAGTGTCAGACTGGGCCACCTATACACCTGGAAAAAACCCGGTGGGCCCCTCCTTTCATGGCCCCCTCGACCCAGCCTGATTCCCCGCCCAGAATGTAGTCTCTCCCCTGAACAGACCATAGCAACCAATTAAGGAGGAGGTAAGCGGCACTTGTGGGTGTCTAGGTTGGACGTTGGGTACCAGGAAGAGGGCTGCATGGATGTTCCCTATAGGATCAGCCATATGGTGTCCATATAGTGTCTGTTCTCTGTACGTTTCCTATGGGTTGAACTGTATGGTAGGCTGAGGAGGATAGTTAGATTTATTTCTGGGGAGTCTACCATTGAAGAACTTAAACATATATATAGTTGTTAGTCTCCCTTTGGATAGTCTAAGTCTTCTGGTTATTGTTCTCAAGCCATGATGGAGGACTCTCAATCCCCTCTCTCTCTATAGGATTTATTTAATTGTACTGCTCCTCCACAATTAAGTCATCAGCTTAAAATATAATACCCGTTCTTCTTCTTTGCTCATGTGACTTGAATCTAACCATCACTACTTCTCCTTAAATATTCCACATCAAACCAGATAAACTTAACAAATTAGTTCAGAAGAGACTACTGCAATAGTTGGGCCCTTTAATCAAAATCAGCCTTCCTTCAGACTCTTCTTATATGGGCAACCAAATCTTTTCTCCTTGGGAGCGGCTGTATTGCAGGATTTTGCTATCCTTTTCCTTTGTATCTTCTCTATGGGTTCAGCTGTAGGACCTAACCTTACTGTCCCTTCTCTTTATGGAATTAACCATGTGTGTATGGATATTCTGCTGTATGGGTGTATTAATACCCTCTCCTTCTGTGAAATCAACTATATGACTTGACCTTAAGTCTACTCCTCTTTGACCAAGTGATTGGCAATAAACTAAGTAGAGGGTTTGAGCATATTGATATCTTGTCTATCTCTACTACAATCAAATATCTAGTTGGTTGTCGTTTTGACCAAGCCTTGATGGAAACCATTGTCTATTGGTGAAGTGGTTTCTTTACCAACCCAACAGTTTGTTATCCTTTACTATGTTCTAACCCAGGGGTCCCCACACTTCTCTTTTTTACCTTAAATGTAAAAAGAGTTGAGGAGCAACTAAAGAATGTGCAAAATAAAGAATGTTATTGGCTATTTGGTAGTTGTATGTGGACTGGTAGCCTGTGGTAGACTCTGTTTGGCCATAAATCTGGTTTATATGCAACTGAATCCAAAACTGAAGCCATGAATCCAAAAATAAGTACCTGCTCCAAGGCCACTGGGAGCAACATCCAAGGGATTTATGAGCATAATGTTGCTCATTGGCTGCTTTTTGGAGACCAATGCTCTAACCTTTCATTTTTAATGCTGTTATTGGCTAATTTGGTTTATCCCTATAGGTAAGTCTTCGTGTGGTATTGAGGCGTGGAGCAAAAGTGTCAACTGTAGTCCTTCCAGTAGAAGGATTTAGGCAGCAGCAGCTTCTTTTCCATTTTTCTCTTACCTATCCTCTCCTCTGATAAATACAAGACCGGGGCATAAAGCAACAGCAACCAATTTGTAGGCTCTTCACTCTACATCCTCCTGAGTGCTATTGAACTTCATGGCAGGGAACAGAGCCTTCCCTTTGTTGCTTCCTGATGAGGTATTGTCTGCCACAATAGAACTTGGAAACAGAGAGTTTTATTCTTATAAGGGGCCTCAAACAATAGCCAGAGGAAGGCTCGCCTGTTGACAATAGCCACGCATATCTCATTCATTTCACTGACATTTAAACTATCCCAATAAATTGACAGTTTAGCGAGAATCTACCCACCTCCAGCTCCCACTTTGTCTCCAAAACCCAGTATGTCCCACCTGCAGGTGCCCCTTTTATAGTCTTATTGCTCTTGTGCGGAACACCAGGTATCCGCCTGCCAGCTGAATAGATGATATGAACGAGCAGACACAACTGACTGCATCACGCCAAGCTTCAAGCAGCCAATCAAAATCGGGATGCCTATAAATGCTCTGTTGGCTACAGGCCCCATTAGGGCTTCAGGCTAGGGTTTAACCATTTAATAAATGGGATTTTAGTAAAACAAGAATTTGTCTTATCTTTTTTTTTCACTTATCTATGTTTTAAAAATTTTTTTTTTTTGTCCAATTGCATTTCCCTTTTGGTGTCCTGGCTTCCACTTCTACATTTAATTCTATCCCTTTTCTGGCAGTTACCCCATGTTGTGGCTAGAGGTAGAAAACTGAAGGGGGGGAATTTGAGCAAGGTACAGGGGGGATTGGTGGGGCATGTTGGGTTACCAGTACTACAGGAATAAAAGTGAGTAGCTATGAGGGGTTGAGGAGGGATCGCTGGGGCATGTTTGGCAGTAGATAGGGTTGGCATGAAGACCTGAGTCAATAGCATCATTAGATGCTGTGTAGGAGGGAGTTCAGGAGTGACCTTTTACTATTAGATTCTCTAGGTTAACAATTATAATTGTGAAGTTTGATATAATGTCATCTTTGAGCCAATGTAGGTCCCTCTAGCTATGTAACTTGCCCCCAATTCCTCTCGTCTTTTCTCCAGGCATTTCTAACCCTTCCCAGTACATATACATCCATGGGGATGGATATTGCCTTCTATAGAAAGAGTGAATGTCCCATCGCTATAACAAAGTGAGCAATAGATCTTTTGGAACATAATATGAAATTGCTGCTCTTAAACCATTTGAGAATGTAGAATAGGGCCCCTCAGTGGCCAAGACTTGATTTCAAGCATGACATCTCTGCTGGTATGAATTATGTCAGTGGTTTGCAAGCAAGGCAACATTGTTACTTTATTTCGACAAAATGTAGACTTTATGTTGGCCTTTATTAGAGCTCTAAAACAAAATACATAAATCTATGAAGGTTATTGGAGATCAGCCTGGGAACTGTTTATCTGCTTTCCGACATGAGGGCCACTCAGAGAGAAGCAGTGCCGAGATTGCTGGTTATAACATCTTCAGACAGTGATAAAGCCACGAGGATGGTAACATTTCCAAGCTGTAGAGTAGAATTTGTTCTGCTAAGACAACGCGGCCATGTAATTTATGAAAATATATTCTCATCAATAACCTCCAAGTAAGCTAAAGTGCTGCGTGATGAATGCATTCATGAGGCCGATGGATTGCATTATCGATAATATCTGCTCAAGGTGAGCATGGGCTGAACTTCATGGTCACCAACAAGGTGCTCCGACCACATGCCTTCCCAAGATGCCCAGTCAGGTTGCGGCTGGTACAAACAAATGCATCCCTTGGCTTTCCCCATGTACGATCTGTTTCACATTCAGCATAACATTGATCCTGCTACCTTCCCGTTAATGTGTAAATATCAAACTCTACAAGCGTGCCCTAGATCATGTCATTGCTATTCATGCACGTTTCCTGAATTAATTATGGTTTGTTTAGCTTTGCCTTTACCAATTGTTATACCATATGGCACATTCAAGGTCTTCTTTAGATCCTGATTTATTTATGTTATGTGATATTCACAGAGTAAAATAGACAAGCAACCTTCTAAAATAACTGGTAGCCATAGGCCAAGCCATAAAATAGAGAATATGTGTAGGCTTAGCGGTGGAGAACAATAGGGTTTTGACCAGAAGATGTCTTGTGTCATCTTTAGCATTCCTATGCAGTACACGGTGACCTCCTTATATCTGGTGGTTGGAGGCTGAATCAAGGAACACCCTATTGTGGTAATCTCCAACCAGTGGCTCATGAGCAACATGTTACTCACCAACCCCTTGGATGTTGCTCCCAGTGGCCTTATTTTCTTATTCCAGGCTTGGAGGCAAGTTTTGGCTGCATAAAAACCATATGTACTTCCAAACAGTCTCTAGTCAACACAAGGGCTACCAAATAGCCAATCATAGCACTTATTTGGCATCCTCAGGATGTTTTCTCATGCTTGTGTTGCTCTCCAACTCTTTCAACAGTTGAATGTGGCTCACGGGTAAAAAAGGTGGTGAACCCTCTGCTCTATTATATCAACATATCCACAAGTGCAAAGTGATATTTTGGACATAATGCGCCATGCTTTTTTTGACTCAAAATGCAGAATCTTTTGTGCTGCATTTGGGCCACAAGGGGGAGTTACTTCTAATGCAACTGGACCCGATGTGTAAAATTTTGGTAAAAGAGTTGGGATGGTGTCATTGCAAGTCTTTTGTGGGTAGTGATAGAGTGGGAATTACAACCAGCTTGAAGGAGACTTTTGCAGTAGGGTTCATTTGAGTCATTAGACACACTTGCATGCCTGATGGACAGACGTCCAGATGTGGATACGTTCAGATGCTTCCACATTTAGTAGGCTAAATGCTCCAGGTAACAAAGAACTAATGGGAAACAGATGAAGCCGGGCTAGTATTCAGGAACACGTCTTGGTAGAGACACTGTCTGACTGCCATAATGATAAACACATCACTTTGGTTTTTGGAGCCCATAGATCTATACGTAGCCCTCCCTCCCTTTGGACGCTGTCCCTCCCATTTTATCGTCTTTCCTTCTCATTTCTCTCACAGTAAACTTTCTTCCTTGTTCTCCCATCACTCTCTCATCTGAAAGCTCCAGCACGTCAATGGTTTTCCTCTTCTTTTTCCACCTGCCGTCTGGCATTGATCTCCCTGTGTTTTTCTTGCTCGTTTCTTTCCCTGTTTACGCAAATAAAAAGGCTGTCTTCTTCCCTATTGACAGCCCTTTTTAATTTTTTTTTACTCCTGCCCGATGGCTTGGATTTTACCAGATGCAGAGTTGCACTCCTTTTAGATGTGTCAAATCATTTTCAGGCGAGTGGGAGTTAGTGATGTCTGTTTCTAGCTGCTATCTTCTTCCCGAGCCTCTCAAACAAGGATGGAAAGCAACAGTGTAAAGCCCAAGTTCTTCTATGGTATCTGCCATTTAGGGGCACGGTAACCACGAAACGCAAAGTAATTTGGCTAAATGATGATCTTCATGTTTAGTGTCATGTTCAGAAATTCTAGGCAGGTCCAGTTGCCCAATATTTTAGCTACCAGAAAGAGAATTTAGTAGTGGAGAGCGATGTTTGGGCAATAAATGTATTGGCAAATAATGGTTGTCGCCAGCAGTTTATTGGTCCATGTATAGGACCAAGACGATGCCTTAGATCAGGGGTCCCCAACCATGAGCCACATTCAAATGTATAAAGAGTTGGGGAGCAACGCAACCATGAAAAAGTCCCTTAGAGTGCCAAATAAAGGCTATTTGTTAGCCTCTATATGGACTGGCAGCCTACAGGAGTCTCTGCTTGGCACTATACTTAGTTTTTATGCAATTAAAACTTGCTTCCTAGCTTCAAATTCAAAAATAAGCACCTGCTTTGAGGCCACTGGGAGCAACATGCAAGGGGTTGGAGAGCAACATGTTGCTCACGAGCTACTGGTTGGGGATCACTGCCTTAGATCATGACTTGGTCAGATATTGATCAAATTAGAGAGATAAACGCAGCTGAATACATCGTCAGATCAATACCTTTGGCCTACCACTTTTTTATGGCCTGGTTAAGGGCATAAGTTTGAGGGAAAGGCATCTCCAACTAAAGGCAACTGTTAAGCAAAATGCAGGCCCTCAACCACGATGTCGATGCCTAGGTTCAACACGCTAAATGTTTGACCAGATATCGTTTACTTTGGAAATATCCTCAGCTTCTTAAAAAAAAAAGACCAACTTCACAAATGTGTCCTTTCTGTAATTATGAAAATATATTAAAGATGCAATGTATGGTGGGCACGACACACCACTACTGAAATGACTTGACTTGCTTTGAAGGCAATGTTTAATTTGTCATCTGGATTCTTGGTGTTTCAGGTGACGGATCATGCAACCACCGCTCTACTCCATTACCAGCTTCCGCAGATGCCCGATGTAGTGGTTCGTTCCTTTATGGTAAGAGTTCTCTTATGTTTTATCAAAGTATCTTTCTTACTGAGAGAGTTTCAAACAAAATGTTGGATGGCTGTTGCTCTTCCCACCTACAGTCACCGTTAAAGACCATGTTAGAGAGCCTCCATAATTCTTCCTACTCTTGGCTTATCCATCCATGTCCATTGCTTGCAATATACATCCTGACAGGTGGAAAGGTCTCAGGGTTACCCAAGCAGGAACACAACCTATTTGTGATACAACATGATTTTCCATCCAGGGGCCCCACGCTTGATTGGCTAAATATCCAGCAGAGATGTCGTATCAAACAAACTGACAGATGCTCAATGAAAATGTCAATACTGTGGCCAATCAGCTGTGCGGTAGAGCAAGACATTTGCTTTTAATTATCAGCTGAAATAAGGACTTTCGGCAACATCCAGTGGCCCAGTAGTGGGGTGCACTGCCTTAAAGGGTACACACACTCCATTTACCGTAAGGGGCACCTATTGCAGGAAATATGTTTTCCCCACCAGAGGTGTTTGCTAATAGACATGGACCCCAGGGTGTTTCTAGAGTCTGTATCCCTAGTAACCAGTTTGCAGTGGAAATGCCATGACAGTGAAGAATTGTTTAAACTTAAACTACATGCTTAAAGTTGATTTTGGGCTGAACTTTGTATTTATGAGAGCTGGCACGCTTTGATCACTTTATACTACAGCAAAGGCGTTGGGAAAGCTCTGTATTAGATATTAAAGGGGAACTAACTCAAAAATACAAGTAATGTTGTGTCCTAGAGTAGATGTAGGACCTAGTGGACCCCAGATAGAAGAAAAACTTCCTTCAGCCCTTTTTTTTAAAAAGATTTTTATGGAGCAGTTTCTATTTCTAAATTACACTGTTTACACTGCAAATAATTCACTCTACATTATAACATTTCAGACCTGCATCTCAGGTCATTTTGCCTGGTCATGTGCTTTCAGAAAGAGCCAGCACTTTAGGATGGAACTGCTTTCTGGCAGGCTGTTGTTTCTCCTACTCAATGTAACTGAATGTGTCAAAGTGGGACCTGGATTTTACTACTGAGTGTTGCTCTTACATCTACCAGACAGCTGTTATCTTGTGTTAGGGAGCTGTTATCTGGTTACCTTCCCATTGTTCTGTTGTTAGGCTGCTGGGGGGTGGGGGGGTGGGCAATATGACTCCAACTTGCAGTACAGCAGAAGAGCTGAAGCTTATGAGAGCACAAGTCACATGGCTGGGGCAGCTGAGAAATTAACAATATGTCTAGCCCATGTCAGTTTCAAACTTAAATATAAAACAAATCTGTTTGCTCTTTTGAGAAATGGATTTCAGTGCAGAATTCTGCTGGAGCAGCACTATTAACTGATGAATTTTGAAGAAAACAGTCTTTCCATGAATATATCCATTTAATTCTATGGTGGGCCCTATTTTATAGTCTCATTTCCTGGGCTCTTTAGGTTGTTCTTATTCGTGTCCTTTGCCCTTTGAAAAAAACACAGTAATGTTAATTTGTTGGCTCTGGTCGGTGTAAAGAGAACGTCCTCAGCTTGAGGTTGGTGCCAAAGCAAGTCATCTTTTGGCCGGAGCATTAAATGTGACAGTCGGGGAGGTGTTGAATCCTTGATCTCACCATTATTTTGATGCGTGCCCCCCCCCCCTTGTCTTGCAGACCTGGTTAAGAAGTTACATCAAGCTGTTCCAGGCTCCGTGCCAACGCTGCGGGAAGTTTTTGCAGGACGGGCTGCCTCCGACATGGAGGGATTTCCGTACGCTTGAAGCGTTCCACGACACTTGCAGGCAGTAGAGAAGAACGAGAGGGTTTTTTTTAAAACAAAATCTGCTGCTCCGTCTGCCCACCCCCCTTCTGTTTAAGTGAAACGTCCTCAGATCAATTACAACCCCCCCGAGCTGGAGACGGGGCCGTACAGAATCCTGCTTCATCCTAATGACATTCAGCCTGCAGAGAACAGGGACCTTTGCACCCCAACACAACAGACACATTCTCAGTGGGCATCAGAAATGGCAGAGACATTGATCGGTGTATTTTCTCTAGGCCTGGGGCACAGTACTGACATTTCAAAGTGACGGAGAACTGGGAATAGAGTCAGGGAAGTGCAGTGATTGGCTGCCCATTCTCTAGCCTTGCCCGTCTCTGTTTCAGGCTTCTTGAGTGGCATAACAATCCCAACAGCCTTTGATGCCACTCTTCTACTATATTCCAGGCCTCTCTATCTTTATACTTCATTAGTCTGGGGGTGCAAGGGATTTATA
>CM044445.1:5328146-5338487 GCA_024363595.1 Xenopus borealis
TTCCCACCTCTCCTCTTTCACCATGAAGCTCAAGGACAAATTCCATTCCCCCAAAATCAAGCGCACGCCATCCAAGAAGGGCAAACCAGCCGACCTCACTGTAAAAACAGAGGAGAAACCAGTCAACAAAGTGAGTACCTGTGAATCAACAGCCTCCAACTGGGCTTGGTTCTTGCCTGGGGATACTAATTCCAGTGGATCCTCCCCCTCTCCAGTGATGTCAGAGAGGGGGTGGAGCAAATAAGGACTGCATGCCAGGTTGGGCGAGTTTTGGGTTGGAATTCGTTGGGTAGACTTTGCATCTTGCCTTCAGTAGCCCAGTTGACTTGTAAGTGCTGCTAAGCCTGCAAAGAATATACTTAAGACATTGTGAAGGCTGTTCATTGAGCAATGACTTATATAGCCTGCATGGCTTTGGTTTTCTTCAGGGGTCACGGCAGCACCTGTATGTAATAGACATGCATGAATGAAATATGCTCTTGTGAGCAGAGATGGCTAATTTGAATTGCTATAAATGTTTTATATTTTTATTAGAATCCATTTAACTGCATGAAAATCTAAATGCAGCCCATCTTAGATCCCCTGTTCCTTTCTGAATTCTTTTGGATCCCCAGGAAAAATAGCAGCTGAGATTGTAGCAAAGGGAAAGCGTGAAGGTCCCGTTTCCCATGGAAGGGTTAAACAGAAGGCTCAGAGAAACTCTCAACAATACGAGGATATCAAAAGAGGATATTTAAAAAGACGCAATCTCTTTTCCTTTATATAATGCCCCCATTGTGCCACATGCCCTCTGCATCCATGTGCTCTTCCGGGAATACACCATTTGGTTCTTATTTTATACTTTCACATCCGGTCCTGTGGCTAGTGAAAGTCCTGCGTGGAATGCCTTTGGTGTGGCACCTCTGGGGACATGTGATGGCTTCAGACCTCTGCTTCCCACCCCACAGCTGCTTTTTGGAGACACTAAAGAATGTAGGATTCTGCCGCACCCCACAGCTGACAGGGGCCCCTCCCGGATGCCTGACGGTGCTGAGCAGCTAACTGCCACATGCTCTGCCTTTCACAATGGACCGGGATTGGACGCATTCATCCTGTTGCTATCAATAGCTGGTCCACTTAGCTTAAATGACTTATCAAAGTGGCCGGCTTATTAAAGAATAAATTCTTAAAGGGACAGTAATGCTAAATGTGCTATAACCCTGCCCTTACATTGGCTCGGATTAAGTATCACCAGTGGTGTTGTATATAAATAACCCATAGTCGTGCAGGCAGCCATTCCTTACATTCCCTTTAAAGGAGCATAAAGCATTTTTGTGAATTAACCTCATCCTGTAGGGTGGGATTAAAAGCATCAGTACCATGAAACATGGCACCGTTATTGGTGTTTCCCATAGAACCTCCCTGGTCCATGTATGTATTACAGGTGTATCATCTGATTAAGTAAGTAAAAAGGCTTGATCGTCTAAGTAAGGTTTTTGGGGAAATGTCCATAAAAGGCAAATGACTATTTTTAGAATTATATAATGTAATAGATGATACATACTTGACCCAATATGTCCATGTTAGTGATGCGAGTCAGGAAAAATGGAACCCGACCCTAAACCGGAAAAATGTTGCCATTGTAGGACCCGTGCCCAACCTGTACCTGCGTCTTCTTGCTCTGGAAGTCTTGGCGTAGCTATTGATTCATAGTGCTTCTGGGAATCTTTGGGAACGCTGGAGGAGTGTACTTCTCCAGTCTGACCCTCGCCCAACCTTAGCCTGCAACGAATGGCCAAATATCAACCCAAACCCTCCCAATCGGTTTAACAAAACCTACAGTAATGAGGGTGGGCATAAAAAAGAAACAGGTCAACCAAGTGGGAAATTACACCCTAAAAAAAGCAAAGCACTTTCCGACATTAAGCAATTTCGGGGCTATACCATCTTCCCCCAGAGCCTCCAGATAAAAAGGTGTTGGTGTGCAGCATCGTCCTACAGCATTCACCAGTATTCACTCATTATACCCCCCTTCCCCCCATACTCTGTGGTTGTATTCATTGAGGAAACCACAGCATGGGGAAAGTACAATGCAAATATCGATCTGTCCTAAGTCTCTTTCTATAGGTCACAAGCCAACTCTTGAAAGCATCTGTAAATTGACTAGTCTGGTGAAATCTGTCATTGGTTATTTTTCACCATATCGATCCAATTGGTTAGTTCCAACCAATGGGCAGCTATACTCAAGGCACGTTGGAAAAATAACAACAAAACATACCATAACCATTTCCATTTTTTCTCAGTCCACTTTTTACCCAATGTTGAGGATCAAATGAAAGTCCAAGAACATTACGACAATTACAGGTCCTGTCCGATCATATGAAGAAGAGTGGCAATGACATGTGGCCCTTTTTGTGGTGGCACAGTGACTTCATTGCTTGTGTTTTAGAGTTCATTCCATTCAGGGTGCTAGCTGTGTGTTCTGCTTTTTTGGTCTGGCAACTGTGTTGGCACCTGATGAATGTAGTCCTATTATGGATAGGTGTCCTTGTGAAAAGGGGTTTTGTTTTGTTGTAGGGTCTTAATCCAACTACAAATGCAACACCCAACCCATCCTGGTGCCATGGTTTATAGGTGTTTGTAGTAAGGTTTGACATCATCTACAGATGAAACACCTGATCCATTACAATAATAGGTATAGTGGTAGGGTCTGAATCCTGCTACAGATGAAAGAACCAACCCATCCTTGTGTCATTGTGTATATGTCTATCTTGGCAGTGCTGGACTGGGCTCACCCTTACAAAAGGGCTAAATTTAGTAGGTGTCATGAAAGCCTAAGATGGAAATAAAAAAGGGCTGATGGGAAATGACTTTGGTTGGAGGCCACTGTGCGATCCTTTGGTAGGGTCTTAATCCAACTACAACCAATACTGGCGCCATGGTTTATAGTTTTTTGTAGTAAGGGTTGAAGCCAACTACATATAAAATACCTGATCTTTCCTGGTGTCATCACAATAGGTGAAGTGGTAGGGTCTGAACCAAGCTACAGATGAAACAACTAACCCACCCTGATGTCATCACAATAGGTCTAGTGCTAGGGTCTGAAACCAACTACCCAACCCATCCTGGTTTCATTTTGTATAAGGTGTTTTGTGTTGTTGTGATGAGGTCTGAACCCAACCACTGATGAAACACCTGACCCAACTTCTTCGAAACCAACATTCCATGCCCAATTGCCTTATGCTCATGGCATTGTGTTGTACCTCTTTCTGCCTCCAATATATAAATCATGACTTGGGTCCTGTAAGGCTTATTGGTACCTCTGACCTTCTCCGTTCCTAAATTATCATATTTTGTTTAAGCTTTACATCATATCTGTGACATGATTCTCGTTCTCCTTTATTTCCAGACCTTAAGCCGCTTAGAGGAACAGGAGAAGGAAGTTGTCAATGCCCTGCGTTACTTTAAGACCATTGTCGACAAGATGGCGGTAGACAAGATGGTGCTGGTGATGCTGCCAGGGTCGGCGAGCAAAGTGCTGGAAGCCATATTGCCATTAGTGCAAATGGATACCCGCTGTCAAGAAAGGTTGGTGTTGGTGAAGAGAATTCGAACCCCTAAGGGGTGTGAAAAATCATTCTCCACCCTTCTTTACCTTGTTCCTTATTGAAGTGATGTATTCTGGGTCATCATGGAAAGCAGGTACATTAGTATACATTAGTGTAACATGGAAGAGGCTGAAGGAGAGATTGTTTGATTCTCCTAGCCTAAGGGGTGTGGGTAAATGTTATAGGATTTTCATATCAAAAGATTTCTGCAACCCCTCCATGACCACGTTTCATGTTGAAGTGATGGATTCTGGGTCCTCATGGCAAGCAGAGGGACTTCAAGTCCCAGAATACATTAGTGTAACATGGAAGAGGGTGAAGGAGAGATTGCTTGTCTCTGCTAGCCTAAGGGGTGTGGGTAAATGTTATAGGCTTTTCATATTAAATGAGTCCTGCACCCCCTCCATCGCCATGTTTCATGTTGGAGTGATGGATTCTGGGACTCTGCTTTCAGTAGAATCTGTACATCACCCACCATGGGAAAAAAAGACACACACAAGACCCCAAATCCATCACTGTAACATGGAAGAAGGGGGTTGAATGGCTCTTCCAGCCTAAGGGGAAAGGTGAGATAGTTCCTATGGGTAAGTTTATAATGTCAAGAAGAGGGTAATCATCATTCTCTCCTTTTATCCGTAGCACCGCCATCTCCTCTTGCTACAGCCGCGTGTATCAATCCCTCGCCAATCTGATTCGCTGGTCTGACCAGGTAATGCTGGAAGGCGTCAACTCGGAGGACAAAGAGATGGTGACCACCGTGAAAGACGTAATAAAGGCCGTCCTGGACGGTGTGAAGGTTCGTATCTCCATTTAACCGCTCCGAGACTCCCGCTTGTGTTTCCAGTACATTTCCTAATATTCTCCGGTGCCAAGGCATAAATCTATTGTCCTCACTGCAGGGATTAGCAGCCCTTCCACTGAATAGCGTCAATGTTTGGCACGCAGCAGAGTTTAGGGAAAGTATTATATAAAGAGACAGTCATTTTTTTTTTTAAATGTCCTTTTAAAATTCATAAATACAGATAACCTGTCCGTTACCTTTGTATTCTGCACAAGTTCATTGGAAAATAAATATTGGTTCCACTGAGCCAGTTCAGCAAGAGCGTGAAAGTGGTTTTATAATTGTTTCGGGGCAACACTGCTATGTCAAGGGTAACGCGATGAGTCTGGGGGCCTGCAAAATCCTCAGTGTGGTGTTAGGAACTCTGTGTGTGTAGTTGCTTCACTTCTCTGATCTCTGATCTGCACTATGGTGGTCACCAGAGATCTTTCCCTGATATGCCCACCAATGGCAGGTCAATTGGGTTAATCCAAAGATTTGGCCCTAGGGTTGTATGAAGGAAATGGGCACCAACGGATCTTATGAATGCACCTCTTATCCAATGCCGTCTTTGATCACGGGAAAAATCAGACCTGCCCGACGGTCAGATAAACTGCTGAATTGGACTAAAGTTGGCCTTTAATCTGCCCGTGTATGGCCGTTTTTACTTGTAGCACCCTATTCCCAGGTATCTGTGTAGATTACTTGCTCCATTTATGGATTACGGAGCTTTTGACTGTGCGGCCAGATGTTTCCAGCTTTACGTGTCTGGCTCCTCTCGGGGGTTAAACGCAGCCCTACGCCTGGCAGCTGTCACCGCTTGCTGGAGACAAAACAGCTGTACTTTGCATCCGTGAGGTCATCCAAGCAGTGAAGTCAGATTATTGGGAGATTTCCAGGATTCTTCCCTCCCTGACGTTCAGCTTCACAGCTGTGATTTCCCCTGTCGGCACAGTTAACCCGGGCCATATTAGCGTGACCAGTGTGGGGGGCTCATAAAATCCTCAATGTGATGTTAGTATCTCCATGCATGCAGTTGCATTTATTCTAGCCATCACTTATTATAGATCTCTGTTCTCTGCCATAAGAGCTTGCAATCTACATGCCCATTCAGCAGCAAGGCCTTTTCTTTGGTGCTTCATGTCTGACATCTGCTGGGGCTTTGCAGGATGACTGTCATTTGATGTCTCTGTTTGTATAAACATATGCGGATCAAGGGAAGCAGCCCCAATGATCTTGGCAGCCGAGTGTATTTTCTGTACCCGTTGGTGTGAGCCGACATAGCAGTGTGTGTGCGTTTGTATGCCGGAGATGAAAGAATGTAATGTCTCCTTTAACCCTTTACCTGATTGGAAGCTCATCAGGGGGTTATATTGGGGACAAGAATCCTATATAACATCATTAATGAGCCTTTGCAGATGTCCCACATGTTGGCTGAATTGTTTCCAGATGTCTCCTTGGGGGCAGCACAGGATGGGGCCAGTTAAACTCTCAGGCCTGGCTTTCTAAAGCCGAGCTTCCCTGGAATGCTGAGGTTTAAAGCAAAGCCAACACTTTCCTTTGTTTTATAGGAAGCGCCTATTCCCTGTGCTGCTTTTTATATGCCTTGATTTTATTAATTGATTTTAACTGAGCGTTGGAAGGTTTTTTTTTTATATGTCTCCTTGCCCTCTTCATGTTCATGTGTCTCCTTATCTTCTCCCTTCATTGCCTCTCTGCATCTATTCCTGCAGCAGGATTTACCCTTTAATCCCCCTGGTAGCCAGCCGCACGGTGAAGCAATGTCACACATGTAATAGTATTTGTTGTGTCCATTCGTAGGAACTGGTGCGTCTGATGATCGAGAAACAGGAACACCCATCTACCACTACCACGGCAAAACCCAGCTTACCGGCATGCAAAACGGACAGGTAAGTCTGACCCCTATTTAATCCTGCTGTCAGACTAATTCATTATGTATAAAATGATGACATGGCCTCGCCTGTTACTATATGAAGCCGTTGAGCTCCATGTTTGTTCATTCGTATCCCTCTCAGCACCTCAGCAGAATTGCCCTTATCTGAGCGTGAGCTGGAAATCCTCAACAAGAACTCTGAGCCGACGTGCAAGGAAGTCCATGTAGACAATTTGGAGACTGAAGAGTTGGCACCTCCAAAGCCCCCGCTACCAGGAATCCGAGTAATGGATAACAGGTATACATGTATATGGACCTTTTTATAAAACTGGTGGCACTATGGATTCTTTTACTCAATAAACCAAGCACAGGGCAAGATGTCTGTAGTAAGAAGACTATAAACATGCCCTGCTCTCCTATAGCACCAGTTTGATGGGTGAGTATAAGCTGCTGACCTATGTTCTGTGCACTTTCCTTTGCAATTGGTGTCCCTCTTCTTGTGCATACACTGATCCAATTAGTACGTTGTTAATCACAAGCAACTAATTAACTTTAGGCTAAATGGGACCGTAGTAATGTTCCTAAAGAGCCCCCCACTTATTTTGTTCCCCCCCGAATGTCTCATGGAACAACAAAGCCACTGCTTCTCCTACAATAAAGAGGATGTGACCCAAGAAATGTAAATGTTTATATATATATAGAATGGAATTGTGATTCACTGAGGTTTTTGCAATTGATGCCTGGGGAGGAAGTAGCAAAGCAACTGCTTCTCTAATATTATAAATGAGGATTTACTTTCCGTGCGAAGAGGAACTGTTTTCTCGCAAGTTCGCAAAAAAAAAAAAAACGTGGGTTTATAGGGGAAAAATCTGGTTGATTTCCTGTCTGTTTCTATTTTAAGATAAAGGCTTTCATCGTTTCACTTGTTTTTTTATTTCCTTGCAGCCCTCCACCTGCTTTACCCCCAAAGAAAAGGCAATCTGCGCCTTCGCCCACCCGGGTGGCAGTGGTAGCACCCATGAGCCGCGCTACAAGTGGCTCCAGCTTGCCCGTCGGAATTAACGCCCAGGTCAGTTTCCGGTTATCGTATTTGTCATTTGGACCCTAAACTGGAGAGCTGCTGGATAAAAAAGCTAAATAACTCAAAACTCACAGATATTAAAAAAAAATAAAACCAACTGCAAATTGTTAATGTGAAGGTGAACTACCCCTTTAAGTACCATGTCCGTCAGTAACAGTTGTGGTCCCATAGTTAAACCCCAGTGTATCTATAGCGTTGGCGACTTCTGCTCCCTGAAATCCTATGAAACTGACTCGCTATCATTCTTTGTAGGATTTTGAAGTGGATTGCTACGTGCATCGCAGGTTATCCGGTGGGAGTCAGTCGTACGGGGGGGAGTCGCCGCGGCTTTCGCCCTGCAGCAGTATAGGGAAACTCAGCAAATCGGATGAGCAGCTCTCTTCGATGGACAGAGACAGCGGCCAGTGCTCACGAAACACCAGCTGTGAAACTCTAGGTAAGCCCCGGGCATGAGAATCCTTTACTCTTCTGATCAACCTTCATTGGGAAGAATCATACAGAATGGTCTCTAGTTTAGAGCTGCAACTCTTGTAGGAGTCGTCCCAAGCTGCTGGGGGTTATCCATCTGGGGTCAACTGGAGCAATGGCCATGAGGCTCATCCATAGGTTCATTTAGGGTAGGATTTGGGGTAATTTCTGTAGATATCCCTAATATATGCCCATACATGGGCAGATTAAACTGACGCTATAAATCCTTGGGGCTCATTTATCAACACTGGGCAAATTTTAACCCTAACCTATAGCAACCAATCAGTGATTAGCTTTTTAAAGCCAGCTGCAAGTAGAACAATGAATGCAGCCTTTTGATTGGTTGCCATGGGTAACTGCCCATGGGCAAATTTGCCCAGTGTTAATAAATGACCCCCCTCTAGACCAATTCAGCAGCTTATCTGGGTAGTTCCGACAGGTTCCACTGAAAAATCAGATCAAGGACCCGATTGTTTGGCCCTAGGCCCAGAATAACACATCACCACCCTACCTTTGGTGGGCATAGATCCGCTTGTTTGGTGACCTTGCCAAATAAGCAGATCTTATTGGGCATCACCAGCCAGAAGGTGAATTTAACTGAGATTTCGAGTTGACTCTCTCTTTATAATCTTTGCAAGTGAGAGTGTTATGATGGTGCAGACGTGCTCACAGGGAGATACTTCCTCTTGTGGTTAGATGGAAGCTGTAACTCCGTAGTGAGGTCATAACCCGACAGTTTGGGAAGATCGTGACATCTCTTTGAACTAACACAGGAACATTCCGCTGAAGTGACCGCACAGAATCACCGGAACACGAAACGCTTAAGATGCTTTTGTCCATGCCGTGGGGATAGTTGTGCAAGATGGTAGTTCAACATATACTAGCTGGGGGGGCACGGTAATGGACATTTACAGACCTGAAGATGCCACGAAATTAGGTCACTGGGGTCAACCTAGTCCTCCAAGTTGGTGGAATATGGAAAACTGGGTTGTGAGTGGCTGTAGCTCGTGTAGATCTGTACAGGTATGGGACCTGTTATGCAGAATGCCCCGGACCTAGGGTTTTCCAGATAACGGATCTTTCTGTAATTTGCATCTTCATATCTTAAGTCTACTAGAAAATCATATAAACATGAAATAAACCCAATAGACTGGTTTTGCTTCTAATAAGGATTAATTATATCTTAGTTGGGATCAAGTACAAGCTACTGTTTTATTATTACACAGAAAAAGAAATTTGGATTTATTGAATAAAATAGAGTCTATGGTAGATGGCCATCCCGTAACTCGAAGCTTTCTGGATAAAGGGTTTCCGGATAACAGATCCTATACCTGTATACAGTTTAGTGAGGAACTGAGTGACTTTATCTTTAATTTCTGTTTTATCCTATTCCGTCAGATAACTATGACCCAGACTATGAATTCCTGCAACAGGACCTCTCCAGCACCGACCAAGTGTTGGGCCACGGAACCACTCTCAGCCCTCTCCCAGAATCCCTAGAGTCTGCCTCCCCCTTTCAAGGACAAAGCTTCCAGATGCCTACCGGCAACACCCCGAATTCAGAGCCGACTCAGCATTCGGTGGTAGAAACCCCACCCGCCCTACCTGAGAAGAAAAGGAGGAGTGCGGCCCCTCAGGCTTTGGACGGTATCCGAGGATGCTATGAAAGGCACCCCTCTCAGTACGATAACATCTGTGAAGATGACATGTCCCCATTTGTTAGTGCTTCGCTGCCTCCCTTTGCCGCCATCTCTCCTTTCCAGCAAGGAAACGCTTCTCAGGCCGAGTTCCTGGGGGATTTCGTTGCAGCAGAGTCGGGTGGGATCCCAGAGAGTCCTCCTCCCCTCCCTGAGAAGAAGAACAAACATAGTAAGTGTCGCTGACTTCAGTCCCGTCACCATCGTGTTGGTTGACTGCGAGTTAGAAGTTAACAACATGCTGGCAGTGGCAATTCCGCACCAGCTGGCTAGGCCTGAATAAGAGCATTGATTGGTGAGACCAGCCCAGCAGAAGTGACATCATTTCTCCTTATTTCTAAAGTACACCCTGGGGTTTGATGTTCTGGGAGGGTAATCGCTTAGTCCCCCCCCCCCCCAAAAAATGGCATTGATTTAACTTGGTGCCCAGTCGTTTGTAACTGTCAGTTTGCAGACGGTAAATAAGCAAGAATGTGACACGCTCGCTAATACTTTAGCTCTGAAGGTGGGGGCAGTGTCATGGATCTCTATACAAGTCAAGCACAAGCATGGCACAGTTCATTCTGTTTAATGAGGTGGCAGAATGCCTCTTCCAAGCCCCGGGAAGTCTCTGCGGCTCCTCTATTCACGGCTGTGCTGAAAGAGTCCCTGTAGCTCAGTGACTAGGCCACCAGTGAAGGAGAACCGGCTGCGGATGTTACCAGAATACGGCAGGGGACAGTCAAGTTTATCTACTCATTGAATCACATCTAGGCGTCTCCAGCCTGCAATTAAAATAGGGGGCCTAGGGAGAC
>CM044445.1:5377423-5396374 GCA_024363595.1 Xenopus borealis
CATCTTAGGGGGACACAGGGACTGATGGAAAGTTCGCTAGCGAAAATTCGCTGGCTTTTCTCTGCACATGCGCAGTAACTGGAACGCATGCGTTTCAGCGGCCATTTTGTCCGAACGATCGTTTGTGTTTCAGCACAGCCTCTCTCACAGAAACAAACTATTTGCCAAGTGGTTTCGAAAAGGCATTCAGTCTTAATCTCCCCCACATTCATGGCAGAAGGTAGGACAGGGGTGGCTGTTCTCCAGGGTGGGGGTGAGAGTGCCCACTACAGCAAAGGTCAAGTACCTAGTCTGTACCAAGTGCCAAAATAAATTGCCCGTGTGCCAGAAGGAGCCGCTTTGCAAAGCCTGCTCTATGGGACAGGGGGCTGCTGCTGCCTCTGGGGGCATATCTGAGCAGTCACAAGTCACCCCTCCACAACACTCCCTTAGATCCGGGACAAAGGTCAGTGGCTGAACCGCTTCCCCCTAGTTGGGCAGTTCATCTCTCAAAATCCCTGGCATCCCTACAAGCTTTACAACCATTGTGGAAAATCTTGGCAAGGCTCTTGAAAAGCTTAACTACAGGTCAGGTAGTAAGCGCAAGCGATTAGAGGGGAATCCTCCACCCAGGCTATATCAGAGGAATCCAGTTAAGAGCAGACCTCCTCTCACTCGGAAGGTGAAATTCCTTACTTGACGGGTCCTCTGCTGAAGAGGAGGAAGTCTTAGAGCAGTGTCAGGAAAGGCACAATGTGCACGATGTCCACAGCATTATCAAAGGGGCCCTTGAAACTCTCAACATTTCTCAGAATACTGAGAAACAAGGGGAATCCCCAGCGCTGTTCAAAAGACAAGATCATGAGCAGCTACTAAACCTTATTCAGGATGAATGGGATGTGCCGGAACGCAAGTTCCTAACTACTAAGAAGGAGGAAAACTTTTCATAGCCAAAGCGAAAAACTTTCAAGGAGACACAATTCACAATGCTCTCACTTTCGACAAAAGGTATCCGAAAAGAATCGGCCCCCCTGGAAGAACACAAAGTCCTACAACAAGTCCCCCTCCGACAAACCGGCGTCAGCATGACGCGGCACACCCTCCGGAATCAGAGCAAATCGGGGGGAAATTTACTATGATTCCGGGAGGCGTGGATTTGTTACTCAACAGACGATTGGGTCAAAGAAATTGTATCGGTAGGTTATCATCTGGACTTCACAGCTCTACCACCTAGGAAATTTATCATGTCCAGGGTTACTTCAAGCCTCACAAAAGCAAAGCCTTTTTCTGGAATGCATAGAGAAGATGGAGGGAACAAGGGTGATTACCACAGTTCCGACTCCAGAGGGATTCTCCGAGCTGTACTCGAACCTGTTTACGGTTCCAAAGAAGGATGGAACAGTCAGGCCGGTATTACACCTCAAGGGTCTGAACAGATATATCCGATCAGTGCGCTTCAAGATGGAGACACTACAGTTTGTCAAATGAGGAATGGTACAGGGACAATGGTTGATGTCACTGGATATCAAGGAGGCTTATCTCCATGTCCCGATATTGCCTCCTCATCATCGATATCTTCGAATTGCATTCAAGAACAAGCACTACCAATTTGTGGCTCTCCCATTCGGCCTATCATCAGCTCCCAGGGTGTTCACCAAGCTAATGTCAATAACAGCAGCAACATTGAGGCTACAAGGTATCTCAGTAACACCATACTTCGACGATCTCTTAATCAAGGCCAGTTCAGCAGAGAATGCCAGAACGAGCCTAGACAAAGCAATCCGACTTCTCCAGGAATTTGAATGGACGATAAACTGGAAGAAATCCAACCTTCACCCAAGCCAGCAAATGACCTTCTTGGGTCTCAACTTCAACACCGTGATACAAACTGTAAGTCTCCCCCGAGACAAACATGAAAAAATCAGGAATCAAGTCCGATCCTTGATGGTCAACCAACCTACAACAATACGCAAGCAATGCAAGTCCTAGGGACTATGGTATCGGCCATAGAAGCAGTCCCCTTTGCACGGATTTATCTCCGTCCACTTCAAGCCAGCATTCTCTCCTCCTGGATAGGGGGAGCACTAGACCGACCACTCCAATTGTCAAACACGACAAAGGCAGCTCTCCATTGGTGGCTGGTTCCAAACAACCTAGCCATAGGGCCACAGACACCAGCCTCCAGGGCTGGGGGGCTTCATGGGACAACCAATCGGCACAAGGACAATGGTGTCTAGAGGAGTCCAAACTGCCCATAAATGTCCTCGAACTCAGGGCGGTGAAACTAGCTCTCTGGCACTGGACAGAAGCTCTTCGGGTAAAACCCGTAAGAATTCAAAGCGACAATGTTATGACTGTGGCGTACATAAACCGCCAGGGAGGAACACGGAGTCAAAGAGCGCTGACAGAAGCCAGTCAGATTCTCCACTGGGCAGAACACAACTCGGTAAAGTTGTCGGCCATACATATCCCAGAGATATACAAAACCAAGGCAGACTTCCTAAGCCGGAACCAGCTAGACCCAGGAGAGTGGAAACTACACCCTGTCAAATTCGAGTGACTCGTCAGCTGTTGGGGACAACCAAGCATAGATCTGATGGCGTCCAAGAGCAATCGATAGGTATCAGAGTTCTTCGCTCGCCATCGAGATCCACTGGCGGCAGTGGTAGATGCCATGACACAACCCTTACTGCCATGAGTACTAAAGAAGATCAAGCAATCTCCCGTAACAGTGATAGTAGTAGCACCTTTCTGGCCCCGGAGAACCTGGTTCTCAGACCTACAAGAAATGTCAGTAGCAAGCCCAATTCAGGTTGCAACCCAGAACAGACCTACTACTTCAGGGTCCAATAGTACATCACAACCCAGGACTGTTCGCCTTGACAGGTTGGCTGTTTAGACATCTGTCTGGCGGAGTAAGGGACTAGCAGAAGAGGTAATTCAAACAATGCTGTGGGCACAAAAGGCATCGTCATCTAAGTCCTAACACAGAGTGTGGCGATCTTACTTCAACTGGTGCAGGGAAACAGATTATTTTCCAACAGAATTTCGTCTTTTTCCTCAGCACAGATTAGAACTGGGACTAAAGCTCAGTTCCCTTAAAGTACAGGTGTCTGCGCAACACAAGTTAGCTAATGAAGACATCATACTTACCTTCTACAAAGAGTAGCTCACTTGGCCCCTACCTGTTTTGCCCCTCAGTGGCGGGATGGGATCTAAACCTGGTGCTGGAAGCACTACTGGAACCGCCATTCAAGCCTCTTCATTCAGTTTCAGACACCTGGATAACCTGGAAGACGGTGTTCTTGTGGCCATCTCGTCCACCAGAAGAATATCAGAACTCGGAGCCTTGTCCTGTGACCCTCCTTACCTAACACATCCAAAAGACTGCAGCACTCTAACAACTTGATTCTGTGAAGTTGTGTTTCTTTTATTGGCTCATCAAAGTAGAAAACTGCAACGTTTCGGGTCACGCAGGACCCTTTATCAAGCCTCCTTACCTAACATTCCATAAGGATAAAGCAGTACTTAGCACTATGCCTTCCCTCTTCGCAAGGTGGTGTCCTCATTCCATGTTGTCCAAGACATTGTGGTGCCTTTCTTGTGTCCAGAACCAAAGAATGATAAGGAAAGGAAATTACACAAACTTGATGTGGTCAGGGCCCTTCGACGGTACATAGACCGATCCAAGCAATTCAGATCTTCGCAATCTCTGTTTGTAATTCCTTCTGGACCCCACAGGGGCCAAGCAGCATCAAAGACGTCGATATCCAGACGGATCAGAGAAACTATCAAGTATGCATACATTGCAAAAGGAAAAACACCGCCTCAAGGAATTCAAGTGCATTCTATGAGAGCTGTAAGAGCCTCCTGGGCACGGCGTAACTCTGTTCAATTGGAGCAGATTGGCAAGGCCAATACCATCATATTCTTAAAATTCTACAAGGTTGACACCTTCGGTTCGGCTGAGGCTTCACTTGGAAGTAGAGTGCTGCAATCAGTGGTTAAATAACTGAGCCACTCTCTACAGGCTCGCTCCCACTCTGCTGTTTTGGGACTGCTTTGGTAAGTCCACATCAGTCCCTGTGTCCCCCTAAGACGACAGAGAAAACAGGATTTTTGTACTTACTGTTAAATTCTGTTACTCTGTAGTCGAAAGGGGGACACAGGGCTTCCCGCCCAGTGGCGAGCCTTCGTTCGTTGACCATGTTGGTCTTAGTGAATATTCCCTGTTTTACAGTTCTGCCTGTTATTGGGTTTTTTTGTTATAATAATAAGAGTTCCGTTAGCAGCTTTGGAACCAACTGAATAGGATTGTACTGTGGGTGGGGTTAAGCCTGACCCAATGCGCCCACTCCATTCTTTCAAGTGTCCTGCCTCCTGGAGGATGGAGCTTAACCCCATCAGTCCCTGTGTCCCCCTTTTCGACTACAGAGAAAGAGATTTAACGGTAAGTACAAAAATCCTGTTTTCTCACTCAGTACCCCCACTAACTACCTGTAGTATTTGCACTACTTCTAGTTGTAGTCAAATTCAGAATAATGGTCTGTAGTCAGGTAATCTGCTCTGTCTGTTCTCAGATGCCTTTGATAATGAGCTGATGCACAGGACTCTGACTCAGATCTTGGAGGGGCAGATTGTGGATGTGCCTATGTACGACTTCATCACTCATTCGAGGTAAGTGGGACTCCCGCCCCCCCGTAATAGCCATTTATGTATGTGCGGGGGTGGTGGGCTCCTCACCAAATGCCCAGGCAGCACAGCAGGTCCTGGTGTAACTTCTACTTTGTCTCACACCCTATTGCCAAACCGTAGGCTTCCTGAGACCACGACAGTGTATCCCGCCGACGTGGTTCTGTTTGAGGGGATCCTGACGTTTTATAACCAGGAGATCAGAGACATGTTCCAGCTGAAGCTTTTTGTGGACACAGACTCCGATGTCAGGCTCTCCCGTAGAGGTAAGTGCACCAGTCCCCTGTCTGAAGGAAACAGTATGGCATCTTCCACCATTTTCATGTGCACATTTGCATCTGTAACAGAAGTATCTTGCAAAAGTCACATAATATTTAGGGTTCAGATTCGTTCTGATCCTGCTGAAAAAGACTCCTGGATATGGTGCTTCCTTATCTCCCATATATATATATACATTGGAACAGTGCCGGCCACCTACTCCCGTATCCTTACTGTTCTTCTCTTTCAGTTCTGCGCGACATGAAGCGCGGCCGAGACCTGGAACAGATCCTCACTCAATACACCACCTTTGTCAAACCTGCATTTGAGGAGTTCTCTCTGCCGGTAAATCAATGTCCCAGTATCGCCCACTGTTACCCCCAGTCACTGCCCAAATGCACACAGCCAACTGTCTGGGTGGTAAGTGCAGGATTCTAAAGTAATGGAGCCAGATAGAGGTAGGACTGATGCTAGTTGGACTGGGCTTAAAGGGACACTGCCAGGCTGTTATTCCTTTTGGCAATGCAGTTTTGGGAACCAGGTGCCATGGTTTTTAGTTGGCCAAAACCTCACCAAGTCACTTGTATTGATATTGATAGAGGAGGTGGGACAGTAGAGGGCGCTGTACAGAAGCCAAATCCTAATTCACCGTTTGACCTTTCTGTCTCTGTCCTTTTTGCAGACCAAGAAATACGCCGACGTGATTATCCCCAGGGGGGTGGATAATATGGGTGAGTGCATTTTACCAACACTGTGGCTATCCTAATGGCTGCACTTTCCTGCCGTCCATTATCCAAACCACAGGGAAGCCATTAGTTTATTAAACACTCGGTGTATAATTGTTTATTTGCTCATCTGGGTCAGTGCCATAACACAGCAGATTTATTTCTTTATAATAAACTCCCTCCCACCCATTTCATCTTAGAGAGATGGGAGAGTCCTGGAGGTGCACACGGCTGTGGCCAAATTCCTACATAATTTCTGTTGTCTCCTCCATCCTTTTCAGTCCTGGTTTGTTAATCTTGAGGCCCCACATGATACTGAACTACAGCT
Organism: Xenopus borealis; assembly: GCA_024363595.1. NCBI lineage: Eukaryota > Metazoa > Chordata > Amphibia > Anura > Pipidae > Xenopus > Xenopus borealis. The sequence goes on from CM044445.1 coordinate 5,383,406, forward strand.
CCCAGCATTCATAACCTTGGATAGTATGTTCAGCAATACTGGGAGCTGTAGTCCAGCAATTTATCTTAAGAAGAAGGTCTCTTAGCCAATAGCAATTGCCACCATTGTAGTGCATAAAAGGAGATTTTGTGATACTAACCGTTAAATCTCTTTCTCTTCAGTCGCTTGGGAGACACAGGGACAGTGGGTATAGCTGGCACCACTAGGAGGCAGGACACAATAAAATTAGAAAAATAACTCCTCCTGCTATACCCCTCTGTAGGCAGATGCACTCAGTTTGTACCAAAGGAGAAACAGGAGGATATAACAGTAACAGAACCTCAAAACTAATTACATGGTAACAAAGTTGGATTAACCAAGTCTGAAGGCCTCTTTCCAGGGAGGGAAGCCCTGTGTCCCCCAAGCGACTGAAGAGAAAGAGATTTAACGGTGAGTATCACAAAATCTCCTTTTCTCCAGGTCTGCTTGGGGGACACAGGGACATTGGGGACATATCAAAGCATTGAATTATGGGCGGGAAGAGAGGCCTACGTGGAACCAGCCACCGCAGCCTGCAGAACCTTCCTGCCTTAGCGGGTTTCAGATGCCGCAAAGGTGTCAAACTGGTAAAATTTGGCAAAAGTGTGGATAGAAGTCCACGTTGCAGCCCTGCACAATTATTTAGCTGAAGCTTGGTTCCGAAAAGCCCAGGATGTAGTCATTCCTCTGGTGGAATGTGCCCTGATTGAATCTGGGGGAACCTTGCACTGAGAAGAGTAGGCTCTCTGAATGGCCTGTTTAATCCAGCGGGAAATGGTGGCTTTCTTAGCTTGTGTGCCCTTAAGAGGGCCTGAGGGAAGAATGAACAAGGAATGCGATTTTCGGATGTCCTCGACCCGTTGTAAATAGAACTTGAGAGCTCGAACACGGTCGATGGTATGCAGTGCCGCGTCCTTCGCGTTGGAAGGAGATGGGCAAAAGGTAGGAATCGTAATTTCTTGATTGAGGTGGAAACTGGAATCCACCTTGGGCAGAAAGGATGGAGAATTACGAAGTACTACTCTGTCGTGGTGGAAGGCTACAGAGGCAGAGATCTCGGATACCCTCCGAGCTGAAGCAATAGCCAGTAGGAAAACTGTTTTCCATGTCAGCCACTGTAGAGGAATGGAGCCCATGGGCTCAAAGGGTGCCCGATGCAGCACTTGTAGGACTAGAGTTAAGTCCCAATTAGGCACAGGTGCGCGTACAGGAGGCTTTGTGTGTGCCACTCCCTGAAGAAAAGTCTTAACATTGGGAAGCAAGGCGAGCCGTCTTTGGAAAAGAATAGAGAAGGCCAAAACTGTAGTGAGTTAACGCCATTACATTGGCACCATCGATGATAAGTGGACCAGACATGATGGTACGTCCTGGCGGAGACCGGTTTTCGGGCTGCCCACATCGTAGAAATGACTGCGTCAGAAAACCCTTTCCTTCTCGGAATCGCGGTTTCGGTAGCCACGCCGTCAAGTAGAGTTTGGCTGGACATGGATGGAGGATTGGACCTTGGGAGAGAAGGTCTGGAATCAGAGGTAGGGTCCAAGGTTCCACTACCGAGAGATTTACTAGATCTGAAAACCAGGATCGACGTGGCCATCTTGGAGCTATGAGAATGAGAGTGGTGTGTTCTCTCTGAAGCTTCTTGATTGTTCATGGAATGAGTGGAATAGGAGGGAAGGCGTATGCGAGGTGGAAGTCCCAGGGGGAGGTGAGAGCGTCTGCTGCTAGAGACAGAGGATCTTTGGCTCTTGCGAATAACAGGGGTACCTTCCGATTGTGGCGAGGTGCCATGAGATCCACCTCTGGCTTCCCCCATCTTTGGGTGATCTTCTGGAAAACGTTGTTCTTTAGATACCATTCGCCGGGATCTAAGGATTGTCTGCTTAAGTAGTCCGCTTCCCAATTTTGGAGACCTGGAATGAAGATGGCTGAAAGACGGGACTGGTGCTTTTCCGCCCAACAGAATATGATGTTCACCTCCTTTAGAGCACTCTTGCTTCTTGTGCTGCCCTGGTGATTTATGTATGCCACCGCCGTGGCATTGTCGGACTGAATTCTTATTGCTTGTCCCGCTAACTCCTCCTGCCAGTGGAGTAGGGCGAGCCGTATTGCCCTTATCTCAAGGAGGTTGATGTGAAGGCGTTGTTCCGATAGAGACCAGCGACCCTGTGCTGACTGACCCTCTAGTACTGCTCCCCAACCGGAAAGACTTGCATCTGTGGTGAGCAATCGCCATTGTGGCTCCCCCAGTGGTCTGCCCTTGGTCAGGTGGCTGGCTTGCATCCACCAGAGAAGGGACATTCTCGTCATGTGGGATAGGCAAATTTCCTGAAGAAGGGATTTGTATTTCCAGGCAGAAAGGATATTCCACTGAAGGTCCCTGAGGGGGTGTTGGGCGAAGGGGATGGCTTCTATAGTGGAAACCATGACTTCCAACACCTTCATGTAGAATGTTGCTGTGTGTGACGGTTTTGATAGGAGAGACCACACTAGGATCTGCAGGTGCTGGATCTGTGCAGGGATATGGTCTGAGTCCTGGTGTTGAACCTCATCCCTAGAAAGATCATGGATTGGCTCGGGATTAACAAGGACTTGTCCAGATTGATGCACCAGCCCAATTCCTGTAGCTGAACCACAGTGAAGTGTAGCGCTTGTTGGGCTTCTGCCAATGTGGGTGCCTTGATCAGGAGATCCAGGTCCAGGTAAGGAGTGATGGAGATCCCCTTGGTGCGAATCATAGCAGTGGCTACTGACATGATCTTGGTAAATACGTGAGGAGCCGAGGTCAGACCGAACGGAAGAGCTTTGAACTGAAAATGCCGATTTCTCAGAGTCTTTTTGGGGTACAGAGGGACCATGGGGTATTGCACATATCACTAGGAGGCAGGACACAACTAGAAAAAAGACACTGACTCCTCCCCTACCAGCTATACCCCCAGTAGGCAGAGACTAGTCCAGTTTTAGTTGTGTCCTCAGGAGGTTAGGACATCAGTTACTGAGTACTTTATTATTTTTTATGCACTTGTGCTCAGCTAGACTGACACCAGGGGCTTGGTCAGTCCCTCTACACTGCGTAGAGGTCCATATTGACACCCCCCGCAAGGGATTTGTCTCCGGGGTCAGGAGTGCTTTGCACAGACCACCCAGCTTACTATCCTTCTTCCCAGGTATGAGAAGAAGCACGCTGGCCGGATGACAGAGGACCAATGGACCCACTGTAGAGTCGTCCAAGATGTCCAAGGCAAGGTGAGCATACTAGTGCAGGTAAGTCACTCAGGAGCTCCCTTACCCCCCCCCCGCTTCTTCCTTATCTCTGTGGAAGAGCAGCTCTGGGCTTCGGACAGCATCTGCACGGCCTGTCAGCAGCCTCTCCCTTCCCCCCCACTCCTCGCAATCTACTATGGGGTAGTGCTTTGGGGGACAGCTTACTGCCTTGAGCTTGTGGGGCCTTATGCTCATTTCCAAGAGCATTATCAAAGGTGTGCGACTGCATGGGTCTTGTCACAGGGAGAGCAAGGGACAAGTTGCTCCCTGTCATGAAAAGCAAGAGCCGCTGTGCAGTGCGTCCTGGTAAAAGAGCAGAGCTCGCCTGCTGCACCCGTGTATCTCCCCATACAAAGACGCCATCTCATTTTACTTTTGGCGCCCTTTTTTTCCCTTAGTGCGGTCCGGCGCTCTCGCGAGATTTCAGCGCGCGCGCCTTCAGGCAAGCCGCCATTTTGGATTACAGTAGCTGAGTCTCTAGCGCTACTAGGAGCTTCGCTGCTGACAGAATCTGCCAGGGGAGAGCACAGATAACCTTCTCCTCACTTCAAGGTGCAGAAAGGGGGATTTTTCCAGGGCACCACTAGAGGACCAGCCTCTCCTCTCGTGCTTCTCCCAGATAAGTCACAGGCTTTTCAGTTTGTAGCTGGGCATTTCCCTATGCCAGCACCATGTCTGAAGGGCCCAGCAATGGCCTTTTTTCTAGGGGGCCTCCTGCAGCGCTGGTAAAGTAGCTGGCTTGGGCAAAATGCCGCAAACGTATAACCGCCTGGGCACAAAGAGCCACTATGCAGCAAATGTAGCCCACAACAGGTTTCCCAGCCAACAGAACCTACTCCACCTCCGGTGAACCAGGCTACTCAGAGGGAATCCTCCGTTTCCAGCAGAGAGGCTTCTCCTCCCAGGGTTCATTCTACTCCAGAGTGGGCCTCCCAGCTTGCCACGGGCATACCCAAACTAGCTCAATCTCTAGATAAGCTGCTCTATCGCCTTGACAATCCCAGGCCCAGACCCACCAAACGCAGGGCCCCCTCTCCTTCTGATGAAGAGAGCGATTCCCCGCCCAGGCATGCTTCTCCCATCCATCTAGACTTTGAGGAAGAGCAGGAGCGTTCAGAAGGCGAACTTTCCTACGAATCAGAGCCGGAAGACTCAGATTCGCCTAAACTCTCTTCAGAAGTTGTGGACTCTCTAATCTCCTCAGTACTAGAGACCCTCCATTTACAAGAACTGGAAGCCACAGCGGCGTCCACCAAAACGCTTTTTAAACGGCATAACAAATCTTCTCCTGTTTTTCCGGCACACGCTCAGCTAAATCAGATCGTTCAACAGCAATGGGATAAGCCAGAGAGACAGTTCCAAACTACCCGTCGTTTTTCTCAACTATACCCTTTTCCGAACGACCTTACAGAAAAATGGACATCCCCTCCATCTGTAGACGCTCCTGTTTCCCGACTTTCCAAACATACAGCCTTACCAGTCCAAGACGCCTCGTCATTCAAGGACTCCATGGATAAGAAATTAGAGAGCCTACTACGCTCCATGTTTTAAGCATCAGGCTCATCACTCCGACCAGTCCTAGCCACTGCATGAGTCAGTCGAGCCATTCAATCTTGGTCCGAGTCCCTACTCAATGCCATTGCGAACAGAACACCACATCAAGAGCTCTCAGAATGGACTTCCCAAATTAAGGAAGCAAACGACTACATCTGTGAAGCGGCACTAGACTGTGCGACCCAGGCAATCGGCAGATCTTCCACTCTTGCAGTGGTGGCCCGCAGGTCCCTATGGATGAAGCTATGGTCTGCCATAGACCTCCAAAAAGTCTCTTACTTCTATCCCCTTTCAGGGAAAGCTTCTTTTTGGACCCGACTTAGACGATCATTAGTCAGACCACCGGGGGCAAGAGCACTCTCCTTCCTCAATCAAAGGCTCGTACTTTTCGAAAAGGCAAGTTTTTTCACACCTTTCAAACCAAGAATACAAGGTTGTCTCCCCCGAGACACTCCTTTCAAAACAGAGGGTGTTTTGGTAACAAACAGAGAGCACCCTGGCAAAACTGTAAAACACACTTCAAAACCCACAGACAAAAATGCCTCGACATGATGCCGTCCCACCCGGGGGGAGACTAAAAGACTTTGCCGACGTGTGGACCCCACTCTTTCCAGATTCCTGGATTCACGAGCTCGTTTCCCAGGGTTACCACCTAGAGTTCTCAACACCTCCCCCTCCACGGTTCTTCATGTCGAGGCTCCCCCAAGAACCATCCAAACGCTCAACATTCCAAGGAGTTATTTCCAACCTTCTCCTAGCAAACGTAATCGCCCCCGTCCCTCCGGGCGACCGATTACCGGGATACTATTCAAACCTTTTTGTAGTCCCCAAAAAAAAACGGTTCAGTCCACCCCATCCTGGATTTGAAGGAACTGAACAAACATATTCGGTCAAGAAAATTCAAGATGGAATCCCTTCGGTCCATCATCACGGCGATGTCACCAGGGCAATTCCTTATGTCTCTCGACATAAAAGACGCCTACCTGCATATCCCAATTTTCCCTCCGCATCAAAAATACTTTCGATTTGCTTACCAAAATCACAATTTTCAATTCACAAGTCTCCCCTTCGGCCTCACGTCCGCTCCCCTTGTCTTCACAAAGATCATGGCGGCTGCCGTGGCAATAATTCGCAGCGAAGGCATCTCCATCACCCCTTACCGGGACGACCTGTTAATCAAAGCATCGTCTCTCCAGGAGGCCCAACGGTCGCTCCAGGTATCCAGGGAGAAATTACAAGAACTAGGCTGGGTTCTAAATCTAAGCAAGTCCTCTCTAGTTCCCAGCCAAAACATGGGCTTCCTGGGCATGATCTTCTACTCCCTCAGGACAAAGTAATCCACCTTCAAGCGCTAGTAAGCACGCTGCTTCAAAAGCCAAGACACACAGTAAGATTTTGTATGAAAGTACTTGGAGTCATGGTTTCAACCATAGAAGCCGTACCGTTCGCACAGTTCCACCTAAGGGAACTCCAATGGAACATTCTCAGCAGTTGGAGACGGACATCCCTACTACAGGAGATCCCTTTGTCCCGACAGACGAGGCTTTCTCTTCAGTGGTGGCTCCACACCACTCATCTCTCGATAAACGTCTAGGGGAACCCTCTTGGCGCATTCTGACAACGGATGCAAGCCTATTCGGCTGGGGAGCAGTTCTCGAGGGCAGGTCAGCCCAAGGGAAGTGGAATCCCAACGAAAAAAAGCTCCAGGTCAACCTGCTCGAAATCCGGGCAATCCGCCTAGGTCTTCTTCACTGGCAGCAGGACCTAGTGGGTCAGCCGGTGAAGATTCAGACAGACAACTCCACAGCGGTGGCCTACATCAACCACCAGGGAGGTACAAGGAGCAGAGGAGCTCTCAACAAGATAAAACTCATCTTCCAATGGGCTGAAAGACACCAAGCTCATCTGTCGGCCATTTACATCCCAGGGCTTCTGAACTGGGAAGCAGACTTCCTAAGATGTCAGTCCCTAGACCCAAGCGAGTGGTCACTAAAAGACGAAATCTTTCAAGACATAACTCAAAGGTGGGGGATCCCACAAGTAGACCTGATGGCGACAAGGCACAACAGAAAAGTCCCATCTTTCCTGGCTCGATACAGAGACCCATTGACCTTAGGAGTCGACGCTCTGATGTCCCCCTGGCCTTTTCAACTGGCTTATGCCTTCCCACCTCTACCAGTGATTCCCAGAACCATCCGATAACTACAACGGGAACAAACCACTCTCATCCTGATAGCTCCAAGATGGCCTCGCCGAGCATGGTTCACGGACCTCCTCAACCTTTCCGTAGCAGATCCATGGCCTCTGCCTCCGCGCCCAGATCTTCTCACTCAGGGACCTGTTCGACATGGCTCTTGAGACCCAAATACTAACACAGAAGGGATTCTCCAAGGCCGTGGCACACACTGTGTGCGGCCTGAAAGCCAGTTTCAGCCAGGGCCTATCACAGAGTCTGGTCCACCTGTCGTCTGTGGTGTCACTCCCACAAGGCCACTCCCACTTTTCCAAAAAAGGCTGGCTTTACTTTGTGACATAAGGACATTTATGCAAGGAGTGGCACATGTGGCTCCTCCTATGAGGGCTCCAGCCCCTCTCTGGGACCTCACCCTAGTCCTACATGCTCTACCACACTCGCCTGGTCAGAACTGTGAGATAGTTCGCCATCGGATAGGCTCCGTTCATCCCCAGAGTCAGGCAGCAGAGAGGGGGCAGAAAAGGACTCCTGCTCACTCTCATCCTCTGAAGGAGAAGGGGCTCTGCATTTTGCTGGTTTAGAGCGAGGGTTGTCTAATCGAGCTAACAGTTTGTCCAGGGAAAGGGCCAGTTTGGGAATGCCAGAGACTAGATGTGAGGCCCACTCTGGAGGAGGATGGGGTCCTGAGTGAAATCCTTGGGCGTGGGTTACTGGATCCCCTTGGGGAGCTTGGCTTACCTGAGGACGGATCTCAGAATTTTCCGGAACGGCCTCTGGTGGCTTGCACGTGGCGCACAAGGGGTCCTTGTGACCAGATGGTAAGTATTTGCTGCATTTGGCACAGGCTTAATATGTAACCGATGCAAAAGTAGCTGCCCTGGAAAAAAGGTTTTCAGCTGATCCTTCAGACATGGTGTCTTGATGGAATAATTTACTCTGAAAAATATGTCAGTAATAAGCAATTATATATATTAGAATAATAAGGAATTCTGATCCAGGTACTTGTGAGCACAGTGCAGTTGGATTTGGGGTGGAGCAGGCCTGAGGCCCAGGCAGAATTTGGAGTCACCCTCCCCCAGAAGTGGACTAAGAGTAGTCCTACTACCCTATAGTACCAGCTAAAAAAACCCCTGTGGTGGCTTCCCTGAAACGGATCCGACTCTGAGAGAGGCTGGTTAATGTTAGGCGAGGGGAATGGCGACAACTTGTAGCAGGAGCGCCTCAGATAGTGGGTTGTAGGGTGAGGAAGCGTGCAGAGGAGGGAGATGAAGAGAGCGCCTTTGTGCAACCGAAGCGTGTGAGCAGTGACGCACACTAACGCAGAATGCGCAGAAAGTGCTGTGTAGGGAAGTACAGATCCCGGTGCGCAGAAGAAGAGCGTGATCCAGGGAGCCAATACTCCCTTGCCTCTGCTAGACTTACCCGCCAGCAGGAACCCGTCTGGTGAGAAAGGGAGATCCTCAAACAGAGCATGAGTGAGGGGAATTCGCCTCAGGGATATGTACCATGACAGGTAGAATCCAGTTGTTCCCTCCACTCCTTGAAAGAAAGGGGGAATGAGGAATCAGTCTCAATAGACCCCTGAGACATCCTTAGTGGAGGCAGACTGAGAGGCAAAACACGCAGTGTGGATGCCCAGTCACACCTCAGAAAATGTCTTAGTAGCATTAAAAAAGGGAAAAGACAGGATTTTTTCTCACCGTTAAATCTGTTTCTCTTACGTCTCAAGGGGGACACAGGGAACGATGGGGTTAAGCTCCATCCTCCGGAGGCAGGACACTTGAAATATTTCAATTGAGGGGGCGTGCCCGAACAGGCTTAACCACACCCCCTACTTCAGTTTGTTCCAAAGCTGCTAACGGGAACTGTATAACATTAAAACAATAACTGGCAGAACGGTAACCAGGAGTGAATTCAGCGTTGGCCAACCGGTCATGGTCGACAGCTCTCCGCCGGGCGGGAAGCCTTGTGTCCCCCTTTTCTAAAGAAGATTAACAGATTTAACGGTGAGTACAAAAATACTGTTTTCTCTTACGTCTCAAGGGGGACACAGGGAGCGATGGGGACTTAACAAAGCAGTCCCAAAACAGCAGGGTGGGCGCGAGCCTAGACCTGTACTGTTACTGCTTACTTGATGACTTATTGTAACACCTTCCGTCCGAGGGAAGCCTCGGCGGAGGAAAAGGTGTTGACATTGTAAAATTTGGTAAAAGTATGGACCGACGACTGGGTAGCCACCTTGCAGATCTGCTCTAGAGAGGCAGAGTTTCGCCACGCCCAGGAGGCCCCAACTGCTCTGGTAGAGTGTGCCTGGATTCCATCTGGAGGACATCTCCCTTTCGCCAGATAGGTTTGCTCGATTGTTTCATTGATCCATCGAGAGATGGTAGACTTAGAGGCTGGCTGACCCTTGCGGGGACCTGATGGGAGAACAAACAGCGACTGAGACCTTCGGAATGGCTTGGACTGTTCAATGTACCAACGTAAGGCTCTGACCACATCCAGATTGTGGATCCGGCGTTCCTTGTTATTCTTAGGATTTGGGCACATGGAGGGTACAACGATCTCCTGATTCACATGGAATGAGAAAACAACTTTGGGTAGAAAGTTAGGAAGTGTGCGAAGTACGGCTTTATCCTTGTGGAAAGTTAGGAATGGCGGTTCACAGGAGAGTGCGCTGAGTTTGGATACTCTTCTGGTGGATGCAATTTCCGTGAGGAAAAACTACTTTCCAAGTGACCCACGTGTCAGAAATCGAGCTCATCGGTTCAAAGGGAGGATCGAGAAGCGCATCTAACACTAAGTTGAGATCCCATCCCGCCACTGGAGGCATGAAGAGGAGGGGCAATATGGGATACTCCTTGTAGGAATGTAGGTATGGCTTCCTCGTTTTGCCAATTTATGCTGGAACAGGACAGACAGGGCTGACACTTTGACCTTGAGAGAACTACTCTTCAGCCCCATGTGGAAGCCATGTTGAAGAAAGGACTGAACTCTAGGCATGTTGAGGTCAGTGAATGGAAGATCTGCCTCTCTGCACCAGTTTGAGTAGGTACTCCAAACGATTTGGAGGATGATGCCTTGCGCGCCTTGAGCATGGTAGCAATTACGTCTTCAGTTAGTCCCCTATTCCGCCAGATGGTTGCCTCAACAGCCATCCTGTCAAAGCGAACAAACTGGGATTGTGATGCACTATTGGACCTTGTTGGAGGAGATCTGGTCTGTGTTGTAGTCGAATAGGTTGTGCTATCGACATCTCTTGAAGGTCAGAGAACCAGGTCCTCCGTGGCCAGAAGGGGGCCACTACTATCACGGTTGCTCGGGATCTCTTTACCTTCTTTAGAACTCTTGGCAGCATAGGAAGGGGTGGAAAGACTTTTGCCAGATTGAAGTTCCACTGTTGAGTCATGGCATCTACCCCCACAGCTAGAGGGTCTCTGAAGTGTGTGAAGAACCTTGGTACTTTTCAATTGAGTCTGGAGGCCATTAGGTTGAAGGCAATTCCCATTCCCCCAGATCCAACTGGTTCCGGCTGAGAAAGTCTGCCTTTGTATTGACTACTCCTGTAATGTGTATTGCCAATATATTTGCTGCTTTGGTTTCTGCCCAGAACAGGATTTGTCTGGCTTCTTTAAGCGCCAACTGTCCCTCCTTGGCGATTTATGTACGCTACTGTGGTGACGTTGTCGCTCTGTATGCCTACTGATTGACCTCGCATCTGCTGTGTCCACTGAGACGGTGCTAACTTTACTGCCCTCAGTTCGAGAATATTTATTGGGAGACTGGATTCGTCTGGGGACCAGTGCCCCTGCGCTGACAGATTGTCCCATGTCGCCCCACAGCCCTAAAGACTGGTGTCTGTGGCTATTACCTTGCAATCCGGGGTTGCCCATTACTTGCCCGTGGCTAGGCTCTTTGGAAACAGCCACCAGCAGAGAGCCTCTCGAGTAGCCTATGACAACCGAGTGGTTGTGTTAAGGCTCCCCCCTCCTGTTGCAAATGAATCTGTGCAAATGGTACTGCCTCTATTGCAGAGACCATGGTTCACAGTACCTGCATTGCCCTGTGTACTGTCGTTATTCGGTGAGAGAGGAGGGATTGCACCTGACTCCTGATTCTGGTCTGTTTTTCCAGGGGAAGGCTGACAATTTGAGTCTCCGTATTAAAGTCCATCCCTAAAAAGGTAATTTGGCAACTCGGTTGGGGGTTGGACTTCTTCCAGTTGATGGTCCATCTGAATTCTTGGAGAAGCCATACTGTTTTGTTGATAATCTTGCTGGCCTCCTCCATGGATCCGGCCAAATATGGCGCCACCGATATTCCTTGCAGTCTCATAGTCGCTGCGAAGATAGCGGTGGTGCGGGGGCCATATTGGAACGTCGAGGTAGGCTTCCTTGATGTCTAGAGACATCATTAGTTGTTGGCGTTCCATTCCCCGAATCACTGACCGAAGCCTCTCGGGTCAGAGAGGCCCTTAAGATCTAACACGGGTCGAACTGAGCAGTCTTTCTTCGGAGCTGTGAACAGATTTGAGTAGTAACCGGAGAATCTCTGTGGTGGGTTAACGGGTACAATTACCCCTGTGCTCTCCATCTTCTCTATACGTAGCAGAAAGGCTCTTGTTTTTGCAGGGTTTGACGGGACTCTGGACATGATGAAAGTGGAGGAGATGTCAAATCAAGGTGGTAGCCTTCTGAAACAATTTCCTTCACCCAAGCATCTGCTGAATATCAAAGCCACACCTCCCGGAATCGTAGTAGTTTGCCTCCGATTTGATCTAACGATTCCGGAGGGAGTGCCCCGTCAGGAGGATGCCGTCTTGTCAGCCAAGGGCTTGTTGTAAGTCTTGTTAGTCTTCCATGAGGGACGACCTTTCTCATTACTCTTGGACCGGAACTGAGAGTGTTGTGGGGGGCTATGTCGCCTAGAGAAACGCGCACCTTGGCCACGAAAAAACGTCCCTTGTCTGTTAGCTGTTGAAGTACGTCCTCTGGCTTGAGGGAGGAAGGTACTCTTCCCCCCAACCCCCGTTGCTTGTGATATGATCTTTTCAAGCTCTTCTCCAAACAGCCTTTGACCCCTGAAGGGGAGTGAGGTTAGGGCTTTCTTAGAACTGACGTCTGCTGACCAGCTCTTTAGCCAGAATGTTCTACGTGCTGCCACTGACAAAGCCGAAGTGTGTGCAGTCTTCTGGGCGGCATCTAATGTGGTGTCCCAAAGGTAGCTTGATGCTTCTGCAATGGAGTGCGCATCGTTGGTAATTCCTCCCATGGTACGCCCTCCTGAATGTCCCTGACAAGAGACTCCGACCATGCTTGTATGGCCCTGGACACCCAGGCTGAGGCTAAACAAGGTCGAAGGGTAGAACCGGCTGAGGAAAATATTGCCCTTAGGAACCCTTCCGATCTCTGTCTCTGTCTGAAAGATCTTTAAATGCTGCCGCATCAGTGACTGGCATCGTATTTGACGTGGAAAGTCTGGATACTGGTGCATCAACAGTTGGGGGGGGGGTTTGACCATTTGTCAACCAGTTCCTTAGGGAAAGTGTAAGACTTTGAAAAAATTTTAATCGACTGGAATTGATAGATTGAGTACATCCAGAACTCCATTGATAATACCCTCTATATCATGAGGAGTATCCTTCTCTCTGCTGCCTTCCTTATCTTCTACCTCATCCTCGGATGATGCTTGCGAGGAGGGTAGTTCCCCCTCTGAGTGAGAAGATAATAGCTTGTGGGCCGAATCGTTGGAACGGGACTGAGTATTGGCTCCTATGACTTCCTTGTCCCGCTTACGGTTACCACCCTTGTGGTGGAGCTGCGCCAGAGCCTTCCCCAAAGTATCAGTAATCGCTGGAAGACCCTGTATGGAGGCCTGGGACTGGGAAAGTTGAACCGCCCAGGAGGGGGGTGGTGGTGGTTCTGCTGATGGCATAGGACCCG
>CM044445.1:5435173-5449397 GCA_024363595.1 Xenopus borealis
CCCCCCCCCACGGAACTTTTACTCTCTAGAAATATTCTGTAAATGCAAAAGGCAAGTTTTGAAATGAAATGTGTACCTGGCATGGACGCAGATGGTGCAATTGAAGCAACGGGCATGGACACACCTCCAAATGAGCTGTAGTTGACCCCGGTGGAGGCTCCCACGCTAGATGGTGGCTGAATTCCTGAACCAGGACCTGCTGGTGAATTCTGCTCTGGCAAACTGGGTGAATTTTCCCAGGCTTTCCGGGCAGACTCCATCTACAGGGCCGAGAAGAGAGAGACAAGGTTATAGTAGGTTCTAATGCAGGCTATGCTACCAATCATTAAAGGAGAACTAAACCCACCCCAAGTACAAGAGCCACCCTCCACTAGTCCCACTTAACTATCCCTTTCTGCACAGTCTTTTACATAGAAAAAGTGCCCCTGTTTGAAAACCTGTGCGTAAAAACTCAGAGCAGCATTGCAGAGTTCCCAGGCGACATCTTCAGTCCATTCCAATACTCTTCGGTGACAAGGACCCTGCAGATGCAGTTAAAGAGGCTTCCTGACTGGCACCAATTGCGCATGTACCTGCAGGGTCAGTGGTGAGACAGGAAGAGTATCTGAATGGACAGAAGCTGGCACCTGGGAACTCTGACCACCAATCTGCTTCTTTAACTCAAGTTTTCAAAGAGGGGCACCATTCTACCTAATAAATTGTGTGGGCAGACAGAGGTGAGGGAGGCCGAAGGAGGGTAGTTAAGGGGGGGGGGGGATGTAGTACCTTAGAGGGTTTAGTTCTCCTTTAAGGCTAATGTTAGATATATGTTTACAACTGAAAAAAACTGTGCAGCGTGTAACCAACACCTTCCAAAAGAATCAGGCACCCGTTCGTTTATATAGTGAATAAAGTACCCCCCTATTGTAAAATATAAGGATATTAACAGTTCCTGAGGAGTTCCGTGACCATATAAAAAGCACAAGACAGAAGGTAGTGGAACTCCCAGGTGACTTTTGATATCCTCATTTTTTGCAACATGGGGTACATTATTTATTATAATTAACAAGTTGCAGCGAGTCATGTGAAAGAAGTGACACCACTAAGTTCCTTTTATAATAGATGACATCACAAAGCACTGTATATAAGGATATAATACATGAGCCATGAATAAACTGTACAAAGCCTCATGCTTTTATATGGTCATGGAACTCCTTGGTAACGTATAACATCCTTATATTTCACAGGAGGGGGTATTTTATTCACTATATAATTTATGGGATATTCATGGCTCGTGTATTATTAAGGAAAGAACTTCTCTAGATATGGAAATGGCCATGGAAATGACATGAGGAATCTGCTACTTACCTTAAGGGTGAGATCTGCAGTGGGGTAGGACATAGGATTTAGACTCATGCCCTGCTGCATGTGGTGGTCTCTTCTAAGGATAGGTATGGACTGGGTTAGCCCTGTCTGGAATGGAGAAAAAAAAACAAATTTTTTGGTGCAATGTTAAATTCAAACTGCCCTTGTTCTGTTTTAGGCTGACAGGGATCTAAGGGTGCAGCAAGTTCCACTATATTCAAGTTTATATATTTGTTTTCCTCTGCCTCCTCAGGTCCATTGAGTACAAAGTGAAGGATCAGAAGGATCTATTAGAACATCAGAGAGACAGAGAATAGTTTATGCAAATAAGCATTAGAGTGCAATGCCCCCAGAGACACTGGAATTGCTAAAGGCAGCTAAACCCATGCCAGATAATATATAATAATAGGAAACAAACATGTTGGAAAAACTTTACAGCGGTTATGTAGCTTTAAAGGGAGGGTTCTGCTACTATAAAATCAAAGATCTCTCACCTTACTGGCCAAAGCATCCTGTAACTTTGTAACGGTATTGGCTGCTTGAACAGCCCCAGTACCAGGAGGCAGGGCGTAGTCTGCATCCTGCAGAAAGATAATATGAAATCTACAGAGAGCCACAGAGAACTGTAATAGGGCCCTGAGCAGTGCACTTGCTTACCCCCCCCCACATGCTCTGCCCTAAGCCAACCTCCCAACACTATGGCCCCTTTGAACCATGGGTAGACACTATGGTAATGTCAGTAATAGTATACCACACGGACAACTTTGCAGCTGCTAAACTACATGACCCTCCCACAGGCCCTTTAATGGTGACTACTGGAAGATGAAAAGGAAGTCCTCACTTTTGCGCTTACTCCAAATTCAATAGGTGGAACAGGGAGGACCGAATCCACATGGATCTCTACCCCATTGACCTGGGGGACGCCACCTTCCAACCGTTCAGTACCCTCTGAGCCTTTTCGGTTTTTCAGCGAGCGTTCATTGCCAATGGGGCCGGGTTTATGTTCTTTATTTAGCCCAGAGCCTGGGCCTGAATCCTAAGGAAGAGGCAAATGTGGTCTTGAATAAGTGGAAAGCAAACTATCAGTATAATCCTCTCAGTATCACCAAATCTACATAGGCACAAGTAGCTAAATAAGGATAATGTAGGTTCACATGTGCAATTAATAGCGTCTCCAAGTGCGTCCTTTTCATTTTGCCCACAAAGTGCCCATACCATTTTCTCAGACTGTTTCTGCCCTTGGTCTTTAGAGCAATCTGGTTTGGGATCTGCCACAACTGTTCCGCTCATTTCCTCAGGTTTCATGGTTCCATATGGAGAGCTGCGTTGCGAGGATGTAGCAGAAGACTCCCGAGACTCAGCACTCAGGTCAATGCCGCTGTCTCCTTGACTGCCTTTAAAGCCCTACCAGGTAAAAACATCCATAATGGGTAAATACCAAACTTAACAAAAAAAAACCCAGACACCAACAGTTGAAATAATTTAAAAGGACAGTCAGTCTTTAAATGAAGATTTAGTGTAATGCATTAATGGTACCAGTAATAAAGGCATCTTGGTTTTACCAGGGGACTCATCTCCAACTAGACAGGTTACGGTTACCCAGCTAGACAGGGACGGTTACCTAGCTACCCTGGTTAAAAACAGCCATACTACTGGGAAAGATCAAACATACCTCTGTAGAGCTGGACTCTGTGCTAAATGAGCTCGCTGGTTTACTCCAAGTATCGGTGCCAGGCTGAACAGAGATTCCTGGCAGGGAAGAAGAGTTATTAGCCAGAATGATATCAGGATTTGGCACAAGTCACACGCTGCCTATAACGGTTTTATTACCAACCTTGGCCACTGCTCTCCCAGATTTCTTTGGCGGTAACATTGGCTTGATCCAGGCACATGCCATTCTGTTTTTTGGCAAAGCGAGGGGGAATCCGAGACTGGATACTGCTGCCCTTTGAAGGCACCTGGATGACGTAAAGGATTAGAATTAGAGAAAAGATATTATTCATGACAAAAGCAAAGGCTCAAACTGGATCCTTTTTTTAGTGCCATGAGGTGCTCACCTGAACCACCTGGTCCTTTTTCCAGCGATCCTTTTCCATCACACGACGAGGCTTGTTAACAATATCTCCAACCTCTGACTCTACCTCAAGCATGGAGTCTGAAAAGCCAGACAAAAACACAGTAATCATTCCCACATCCAGGATGGACAGAACAGCATTGGGAAAAATCATTAACCAAGATGGCAAAGGCTGAACGACAACACTCCCAACTACACAGCCTCCCCCCCCCACCATTCCCCTACTCAGTGAAATATGTACAAACCTCCACATTTCAGGTCAAACTGTGTGGTCAACTCATTTTTATCACTTGATTTGAGACCAGGCATCCTTGAATCCCTTTCCGGTTTCTTCCCCGTCTCTATATCATCACAGTGCATAGACCTGTCCATGGCATATCGATGATGCCTGCTCTCTGCACCATACGAATCTTCAGAGCAATGGCTAAATAGGAAAAAGTTACCATTGGTGTCAGGTTCATATTCAAAAAAAGGGAGAGAAGGTGCACAATATTCTGTTGCTACAGGAACCATTTTTATTCTTGCTCCTCCAAGAAACAATGGAACCTATTGCAGATACGAAGATCTCTATAGGAGATAAGGCTAAGGATAATTAAAGAACAATTACCTGCTCTTCAATAGACCTGAATTCTTCTGGAAATCATTGCGGGAGGAACTCCCACCGACCCTTGCAGGCTTTTCATCATAACCGGATGGTTCAATTTTACGACTCTGACGTTCCACAAGAGGTCTTTGGCTGGAGAAACTTCTCTTGGACAGCTCTCTTTTTTCAGACAGCCCGCTGCCGCTTTGGCTCCCGTCTCCATCCATATCACCAGGCCTCTTTTCACTGAAGTCGCTACTTTCTGAAGCGGTTTCCCAGTCTTCAGTAACATGATCAGAGTTATGGTGGGACATTTCTGGAGACCTCCTAAGCACCGGACCGGATTTGTCATTAAGCGGCCCTCTTGGACGAGACTGCCAGTGTTCACTGCCGTTCCCTGCGCCAACCGTCTCTTCACCACTCCACTGTCCAAGAGTGTCTCTTTCCTGTCTAAGGCGTCTAAACCTTGGAGGTTTGTCTTGGCGTGGGGGCCGCCGCCTGCCAAAAGATCTCTTTTCTAAACTACCCCGATCTGAATACTCCTCTTGGAAAAAAGACCTCCTCTCATCTCCATGGCCTTCCTCAAAACCTCTACTAGGAAACGAGCCTGCATATCTGTAGTCATGGGCATAGTCTCTGTCTGCATGATGGCGGGTCCCATATGGCTCAGACGATGCACCACACTCTTGCCAAGATGATGCCCCAGACTTAGCTTGCCAATGGGAGGATTCCTTGGTGGATAATGGCCTCCTCCCATAACTGTTGCTCAGCCTTGGAGGGAGAGATCTTCCAAATGTTCTTGGAGGTCTTGATTTTGAGTCAGTGTTACTGTGATCATCTGCATAATTCCTATTAGATCTCCATGAATCCTGAAAGTCCCCCTTTTGCAAATCTTCAGCTTCCCTTTCTGGTACGGTGGGTTCATTTCCATTTTCCATCCCCCTCTGCTTCCTGCGTTTCGGAAGCTCTTCATATTCTGAACCTTCGCTGTGCGTTTCACTTGCAACCCTCCTCCGCGAAGCCTTTCCCCTAAGATCTTCAGGGGGATTATACTCCCGAACGCCCCGACCTCGGCTGACCTTCTGCCCACTGTAAGTTCCAGAGACCCCTCTATTGCGGAAAGCTAAGTCTTTAAAGCCTCTACCTCTGCCACGACCTTGAGCCCTTCCACCAAACGCTTGCTCTTCATCAATGAATATCCAGTTACTTCTCTTAGGCAGGGAAGGGTTACTAGATTCATGTAAAGGCTTGGTCTCCCAGTTCCTTTCGGCTTTTTCTTGAGAGAGTTTATCAGTCTCCTGAAGTGGACCAGGCGGAGAATGGATTTTATCTTCTATCGAGCAGGGAGGAGGGCTTGTAACAGCAGGTTCAGTCTTCACAACAGTCTCTATTTTTGGCAGAATTTTTTCTTTTAAAGGTTTTACCGGCTCTTTAATGTCTGCCTTGGTTTTATCCAGCTCTTTATCCTCTACCTTGAGGGCTTTCAAGACAGGCTTCTTGATAGGTCCAGATCTACGGCCTCTTCCTAGATGCTCAGATTGCTGCTGCGAATTACTGGAATTTGCAGATTCACCTCTCCAGCACAATTCATCCGTACTATCCTGGCTCCCACCATCCTCCTTCTTCCAGTGCTCAGATTCCCCCAATGGGTCATCTTTTGGAAGATCCTCTTCTGCTCCGATGGCTGTTTCTGAATATTGCTGATGGTGTGCATACCCCCAGCCGTTAAACTGGGGCTTTTTATCAGTCTTTAAAAACTCAGGGCCTCTTGAGGCAGAATCCCTGGCTACCATCTGATGCCCGCTGCTAACACCAGAATCTATAACTGTTTCACCATGCAGGTACATGGCATCCTGACCTCTCCTTTGGGGTGAAAGGCAACTGCTAAAGCTTCCAGTGGAATTATTTTCATAAGAGACAGATAAAAACTCCTCTTCTCTCTCTGAGGGCTCGTGGTGGGGAAGTGAGCCTTCTGATTTTTCTCTTGCAGAAGAATAAGAGCTTTCATTCCTGGAAGCAAACCAGGTAATTAAGTTAATGATAAATTTCATATTAATCAGCACAAACTCTGTAGAAGTGGCCTATTGATCAACAGAAAAGAATAAGTGATTGACTATGTGTTGTATACTCTATAGGTAGTGTTGCATTTCTTACACAAAGACAGGAGAACTAAACCAGCACCAAAACATTTAAACAAAGACTGACCTACTGTAGTTCCCCACTGTCATAGTGTCAGTCTGTTTCTGCTGAGGAAGGGAGGAGGCCTTGCTGTGTAACTGCGCATAGCTCTCCTGGCCCCATCCAGAAATAGCTTCCACTGACGGAGGCCTCCTCTCTGACTGGCAGTTCTGTTCGTCTGAATGGCAGCTTCCAGAGCCGCTCATGGAATCCTGCTGCATCATATGCTTTATTACACCTGGTGAAGAGAATAGTACGTTGGGTTACATCACTTGAGACATTTTGTATACAAGAATCAATTAAAAGTTAGTAGTGCCCCATGTCATGTGACTGAAACTTTAGGAACTCTCTACTGCTGCACTGCAAGTTGGTAGAACCAAAGCACCTCAACAATGTCCAGATAGTTACCATGTTTATGGTCTGCATGGCGGTGGTCTATACCTCAGATGTGAGGAGAGCCACTCATACCTGGAGGGTGGATAGATGAAGGGTAAAAGTCCACAGGGGCACGGCCTTGCGTCATTCGGGGGTCCATGTAAGAAGGCATCATCATCCAGCGGGGATCAAAGCCCAACATCTGTGGGTGAGGGGAATAGAAGGTCCGAGGAGGGTTGGAATGAGTTGAGGCCACATAGGCTTGTTGTTGCTGTTGCCACTGCTGCATCTTGTACAACTGCTCCTGATGAGATCATAAAATAGCATTTTAACAACTCCTCAGGCCCAACCATCAAGTAGAATGTATAGGTGAAAGCAGAAGAGGGAACTGGACTATAATAAGCCACTATAATAAGACTGGTGTTTAGACCTTTATCCCTGCGCTCAATCACCGCATTGTACCTGCTGCTGCTGCTGCTGCTGTCGCTGAAATCGGGGTGGAATCAGTTTTTGGTGTTTACTGAAATCTTGCGCTGGGGATGTAGGTTCCGCACATTCATCTTCACTGCTGGTCTCAGCCCTTAGGGTTCCAGAAGGCTCCTCTTCTTGATATTCAGAAGGGGATTCCTGGGAGTACTCTGTACTCAGGGAAGAAGGGTAATGCGTTACAGACCTACCAACTTTATTGCATAACCATATCTGTAGGCACTTCAACTGAATCAACAGTCTAGATCAGGGTTAGTTCATCTGTATATGTGAAGCTATATATTCTATAGATCTAACAAACTAAGGAATTCTATAAACTATAGCTTCATAATTCTGCCAAACAGCAACAACTTCCCCTTCTCTTTCAGCTTATAGGCAACAGATTCACCCTGTAAAATTAAATGGCAGCAGCACCAAATGGATCGAAACACATATGTAAACTACCCGGATCTGTAGCTGCAGGGACACTAATGGGAAGGGAGTCCATGCAGGCGGAGCATGGGGGCTTAACAATGGATTGGCTTTGATAAATGAAGGCAATTAACAGTGCTTCAAGTTGTGTAACATTAGAAGACTGATGATAATGTGAATTCCATTTGATTTTCCTAGAAATGTGCCTGGATGAGCTGGTCTATGGAAACAGCATTAATGCCTCACTGTCCCCAGCTGCAAGCTACCTGCAATACAGAACAGCCTTGCTCAACCATCATGGTTACCATTTCAGGCTCCTGTTTACAGAATCGAGAAATGCTAGATATTTAGGGTCATTAAATTCTCAAAAACCAGTAAAAATTGAAAATGCATGGTAACATCTCCTACAGAGAAAACGCTGATCACCTTTTTACTATCTCATGCTTAAAAAGCCATTGCTATCAACTGGAAGGAGGAACATCCACCTACAAACTATTTCTGGATAAGCCTGGCAGCCTACACTGCAAGAGGCTGCCCCTCTCAAATTCACTAATATTTGGACGGGTCTGTCATAACCACCACTACCTCCCCCGTCTAGACTATCCCTCTGCTTTTTTACTTTCCCTTCTACTGATCTTCTTCACTCTTTCTTCCTCCCCTTACTAAGTGTTTTCCCAAGGGGTAAAAGCAGAAAACTTTCCAGAGGAATGTTATGGCTGTAAATACGTGCTGGAACTAAATTAATGTTTAAAATAAAAATAGAGAAAAATGTAAATGGGCTTAGAGAACTCCTCTGTCAGTTTACTTTCATTAAAGGAACAGTTCAGGGGTAAAAATAAAAACTGGGTAAATAGATAGGCCGTGCAAAATAAAAATGGTTTCTAATATAGTGAGTGGATGTGTAACAGAACAGAACACTACTTCCTGCTTTTCAGCTCTCTAACTCTGAGTTAGTCAGTGACTATAAGGGGGGCCACATGGGACATAACTGTTCAGTGAGTTTGCAATTGATCCTCAGCATTCAGCTCAGATTCAAAAGCAATAGTTATGACCAATGTGGCCCTCCCTCAACCAGTAACCAGTCAGTGTAAACCAAGAAAGCTGAAAAGCAATAAGTAGTATACTGTTCTGTTTGACTTACAGTCACTCAAGCCTTTATAGATTAGATTTTTGCCTAGCTATATTGAAAACATTTTTTATTTTGCACAGCCTATTTATGCAGTTTTTACTTTCATACCAAACAATTCCTTTAAGACCACTTTAACAGGAGAGCCCTATGCAGACATACCTCTTTTAAAAGTATGCGTGTTCTCCTGGGAGCTGCTTCTGTCCAACACGGGAGACCGGGGGTCTTCATTTTCCTTATTGTCCAGTTGGAGTGAAGAATCTACTGATGGCTTCAAGGCCTGTTTGTTCTTCTGATCAAGCTGTTTCAGTTTGGCAGCACAAGCAGCCAACCGTTCCTCACGATTTCGCCTCTCTTCCTCCTCCCTCCTCTTGCGGGCACGCTCTACTGCCTCAGAGATCTCGGACTGGGCAAAATTTTTCCTCTGGGGCAGCTTATCTTCTTTCTCTTCTATGGATGGCTGTCTCAGGATTGCAGTAGGAGCAGGTTTCTGCAACACACAAACTCTGATGTTACGGTAGAAATAAGGAACTAACTTCACTAGACAATGAAACAGAGCAGCTTCCTGCCTTTGGGGCAGAGGGAGGAATATATATAATTGGATTTGAATTAAAGGGATAATGTACACAAGCCTAAAACGTTTGGAACCATTCTCAAGTGCACTGGGGATATAAGGTAGAATACCTGGTGTTCAGCTACAGCAGCCCAAGTGTTGGGTTTCCGGGGCCCTTGAGGCACAGGTTCCGGGGTTCTTCTGGCAGAATTTGAATGGGATAATGGGTCGTTCCAGACCTTTCCTTCATCTGCAGGATGCTTTCCCTCTGCGCTATCAGTAGAGTTAAAGGAAACCTGGCGCTGCCTTTTGCCGTCCCAACCGTTCCTGAAATTGAAATAATTTCCTTATTCACCCTAGTGGCTGACCTGTCTTACATTAAAGGGGAACTAAAGTTCAAAGAAAGCAAGAAATGCTAAAGTGTACCACCTCTCTGTAGCACTAAAGATCTGTGCCTACGAATGTGCCCCTAACAGCTTTCAATGTTTCCAACAATCTGACCAATCAGGTGAGAATTCAAAATAAAAAAAATAAGTCGCAATTAAGAAACAAACACAAACTTACCATTTACTCCTGCCTTCCTTTGCAGCGGACTCCTCCTCCTCTTCATCTTCACTGAACTTCAGCTTCTCAGAATAATCAACCTCATCGTGCAGACCTGAATGCAAAGCAGATACAGCTCACGACTATGAGACTTGGCCCGTATTATCAACGGCTCGTCATTAAAGCGGGCTCTTCACCTTGACTGAATGCAAAAATTCTGCTGCCTGAACTCTACTAAGGCAATTGCAACTGGGCTCACATTTAACCATAAAAATACCAATGAGGAGTTATTCTACATTGAAGAACTACAGGTTGTCCGTATGAAGCTTAAAATTGAAAGAAAACACTTACCAGCCCAGCCATCCTCTGCATCATTATCAAGGTCATCCAGCTCCTTTAGGTCTTCTGCATTGATGATGGTGGCTCTAGGGGCCCGTTCAATTTGAGGACGGGGAGGTCGTACTGAACGAGGGGGTGCAACAGGAAACCTGCTCTCCCGTCTGCAGCGACACAACAATTCTTAGAGTTTTATTCAATAATACCCTTTACTGGCGGAAATAAAATGTATAACATGCAGCAAGTTCTGTAATCCAGAAGGACATTAAACTGTTAATATACAAAGTGAATATGTGCAAAATGAATAGGTTTGCATGGAGTTTGAGGAGATAATGGGATAAGCAATAAGCCCAACTAACCCTTTAAGTATAATAATAGGTAAGTAGTGGTCAAACTGGGAGCCATCCCTACCATTAAGTTGTTCTACACTATTTAGACACCACAACCTACAGACTGGTTCACATTAGGGGAAATGTTCCCTTTTACCTGTACTGAACAGTGAACAATGATACAAAGGAATAGATCCACCAGTTGAGAACATATTCTGCCTACGTACTTTTAAACTATACAACTTTCCCATGTGGCCTTTAGAGATAAACAACTTCTCCTCCCTAGTTCCTCTGAAGAACCAAAGAAGCACGATCAACAGAACATGAAATACTTTAAATTTCACTCTGCTGCACAGAAAGTAGGACCAACAGAAGCCTCACAGATTTAATGCTTGTCATGTATAGTGCAATTAAACAAAGCCAAAAGCAGTTCAGTTCTGCAAAGAGGGGAGATTTGGTTAAATGCCCCTTTAAAGTGAAACACAGGTTTACACAAATATATATCATCATACCCTTCATTATCATTCATCTGGAATTGACGAAAAGGGACACGGGGCTCAAGGCGAGACTGAGATTTAAGGGAGGGAAAGGAAGCACGATCCAATGTCCCAGAAGGCTCTGGTGGGTGCTGAGAGCACATCTATAAAAAGAAAGATAATTATTTCCATATATATATTACGGAACAATACTGTTAGAGTCATTTACAGATACAAGCACTAAAGCCAACATGGGTTATTTTAAAACACTAAGCAAGTTTGTTCCTGGGCAGTAACACGTGGAAGCCAATCAGATGATTGCTCTCAGCGTTCAAACTGCAGCTGGGGGAAAAAAAGCTTATTACGGATTGGTTGCTATGAGTTACTGGCCCAGTGGTTATAAATGAACCCCGATGATACTTACAAAGGCTGGTAGCATGTCATGGTAAGTCGGTGGGTGGTAGGTGTTTCCCATGAACTGAGTAGGCCCTTTTCGGGTGGGCTGAGCCGGGCGCAGCGAGAGTTCTTTAGTATCAATAGCAAGCGATGTAGAGGGGGCCCCTTCTCCCGGTATTGCCGTTTTGCTGCCCGGCTCAGTAGGAGAGGCGGTCGGAGATAAGTTGGAAGCAATGCTTCTCCCACCGCCGTCTCTCCAACTGGTGACATCTACAGTATGCGGAAAAATATATATATAAAGCATATTAATGGTCACCCAACGCTGAATTCAACAGTACAAGACCTTAAGAATGGAAGACACCATGTTTAACAAGAAACGTATAAATGAAATGATCGCATCATTAACTACAGTATCTATAAAAGCTAGTGCTGCCTTTATTATGACAAATAAGATCACTTCCACAAACTAACTGGGCAATAACCGTGTAACAACTTGCTCAGTGTCCAGTTACACAGTTGAATTTTTCCCAATTTTTATAGAAATGGCACCAGTGAAAGAAGGTTATTTTGCAGAAGGAACAGTAAATCCTTCATCTTAATTCGCCACTGGTAAATGAAAGTAACTACACAGCACCCCCTAGTGGTTAGTTTTAAAATAAAAAACACACACATGAACAATAATTGGCTTGAAATGGCTCAAATGATTGGCATCCCGTTATTACAAAAAACTCCAAACGATCAGACAATACTGCCAATATTCTCTTCTGATAGATATTATCTCTATATATTGTTGTGACCCCAGAGTAGACTGGGCTTACATGTAACAAAACTGTATGAAAAGGAATATCGGATGAACGGATGAACAGTCAAGTCATTCTGATGGCTGTAATGTAATGGATATTTTCTAGAAGCAGAATTCTATAAATCAAGAATGTAGCCCACTGGTATGTAAACTAAATGGGCATCTAGTCCTTTATCAGACAGACCGGCCTGTATTCCTCATACCAGTCCCTTAGTAATCCAATAAGCACAACTTAAACACAAGTTCAGCAGAATAGTTAGGTCCCTAACTACAGGGAAGGGGGGAATGGGAAGACGAACAATAAAACATTCAGAATGGTTACCGGGAAGCAGGGCGAGGGGCTTACTCTGGGGGCGGAGGCTTGGTCCGGGCCCATACGACGGATCTAAGACGCTCTTTTCTTTGCCAACCTTGTCTTGCTCGCCAGCTGCTCTCAGCGTTGGAAATTCCTCGGGAGAGAAGGACAACAGTCGGTTTGAGCCCCTTGAACCTATATGAGAATAAGGAGTAAGACCTGAAGTGAGAAAGGACCATATAACTGCAGATCCTCCATATATTGTATGTTTACAGTAAATTCTGAAACTTAAACAGCAGTGTAGTATGCGGCACTCTACAATTAAAGGAATTCCGTCATGATTTTTGTGGTGTAGATTTTATTGTGTTCCCAATCAAACAAGTGTATTTTTTGCCGTTGTAATATTGATGTGTAGGTTGCCTGGTCATGTGCTTTCAGAAAGAGCCAGCACTTTAGAATGGAACTGCTTTCTGGCAGGCTGTTGTTTTTCCTTCTCAATGTAACTGAATGTGTCTCAGTGGGACCTGGATTTTACTATTGAGTGCTGTTCTTAGATCTACCAGGCAGCTGTTATCTTGTCTTAAGGAGCTGTTATCTGGTTACCTTCTACTTTAAAGGTGGCCATAGACGCACAGATAATATCGTATGAAACAAATTTTCGTAAGATATTCGGTGCGTGTATGGTGGGAAATGAGCCGACCGATATCGTCAGAGGATTAAGATATCGGTCGGCTGGTTGATCGGGCTGGACGGAAAATTTTGATCGGATGCCTTTGAAAGCTCCCTGAACATCGGCCATTGTTAGTGCTGAATCGTCAGATACAAGTAGAATTCTATTGTTTCTACCTGTATATTTGACGATTCAGCTCTACACGTGTGTGTTGAAACAAACGATCTTTCTTGGAAAGATCTTTCCCGAGAAAGATCGTAATTGTTACGTCTATGGCCAGCTTAAAGTCTGGATAATTATGAGCAACACTTACCACCTTCGTGTCCTGCTGGCTTTCCATTCAGCTGTGCCCATGATTTTGGTCCACCTGGCACTAAACTTATGCTCTTTAAAAAAAAAACAAATAAAAAGACAACTATTCAGGACCTGTGCCACTTTACATGCACCTCTCAAACACTCCCAGGCTCAATGGTAGCAACTCTAACACGCTCAGCAGCAACACTATGAAGGGCAACTCACCTCCTGATTGATCGATGGGGTCGGCTTCTGTAAATTGGAGACAGATTTCTGCGAACCCGGCTGCGGCAGCGACTCCTGCTGCGGAGGAGCTGTCACACTGGAACTGAATTGAGAGAAAATAACGGTTATAGAGAACCTGGGTAAGCTTTTAATGAGAGGTCAGGGCACCCTTATGTTATATGGCTGCTTATTAATATGAACGGAGCTCACCTCTTTTGGTCTTGCTGTTCTGGTTTGTTTGCCCATCCCGTTCCGTCCTTGGGCACTATAAAAACGTTGGGGTCGTTTCCTTTGTTTTCAGATTTCAGGCTTGGCAAGTTTGCAGGAGGGGGCATGCGCCGGGCTGCGGCAACTTTCCCAAGACTTTGTAAGCCATGTCTAGGTATAACTGCAAAGAGGAACAGAGAATTAATGACCGTGGCAAAATACTGATATATTAGGGTTTCAGCTTGCTTAATTATTTGTTTATTAGAAATGGCATCAACTGAAATACTTCATACAGCCGCAACAGGGCAGTAAATTCTACCGGCCAAGCTGGAGGGACTCGCTTGAAACCCGAGCCACTGAAGGACTTGTTTACTACCCAGTAATTACCTACAGCAGCCAGATATTTATTTCCATTAGTCTTGTTGAAACAGACAACTCCAGAGTTAAACGATTCCAATTTAGTGAATTCCCTTTAGTGACATCACAGCTTCTAACTGCATTCGTGGGTCAGATTCCTTGTG
>CM044445.1:5465901-5478198 GCA_024363595.1 Xenopus borealis
TGAGGAGAGGAGGCAGAGAGGGTACTGGTTTAAAAGAAAGAGAGGGTACAGAGATTGGGAGAGGAGGCAGAGAGGGTTCACAGGGCCGGATTTACCTAGTGGGTGCGGAGAAAATGGTTACTGAGCAGTGAAGAGAAGGGAAAATGAGTAGGAGGTAGGTATACTACGCTAGCTGTCAGTTCAGTGTTAATTGGCCTTTTCAGTTTAAAGCAGTATGTCCAGGTTATTGTATTGTGAAACCCTAAACAAAAATTTGGCCAATTTCACCTTCTGATGTAACAGTCCTGCCCCCACATCACAAATACACCCCACATGCCATGACTCCATTTCCATAAATCACCACCCTTGTTACTGTTGCTTCACCTTCTGATGTCATCAGCCCCCCCATTGTCCAACTTTTGCACCAGGGGAGGACATGTAGATGGGGGGGAGAAGAGACTGGAGAAGGAGTGGGGAGGAGGCAGAGAGGAAACTGAATAAACAGGACAGGAGGCAAGAAGAGCACAGAGGTCAGACATAGATTGTGGAAGAGATGGAGAAGGTTTGGCAATGGAGCAGTAGGAAAAGGGCACAGAAGTCCGAGAGATAGAGGAGAGATCATGGAGATGACTGGAGGTGAGGAGGAGGCGTAGATTCACATATGAATGAGAGAGTGAACATGATGCAAAGAAGGGAGATGGAGTGGGGAGGAATTGGGAAGGCCATAAAGTTTAGGGAAGAGGTGGAGAGGAGTCAGAGAGTACAAATGTACAGGAGGCAGATAAAGGACAGAGATGCGTTGAGGAGTGGAGATTTGTCAGAGAAGATATGGAGACAGGGAATGAGAGGAAAGTGCAGGTTGTACTGAGGAACCTCTAGGGAATCAAATAAGCCCACAGATCTCCATCCCTACTACCACCAGCAGCAGCTACCTGCTCTTAAATAGCCACACCATCACCAGACGCTCTACCAGTTACCCACCAGCCAGCTGAAGAAAAGAGGTGTCCTGGTGGGGCAGGGGGTGAGGGGGTCATATCCTTGATGGAAATGGGTCTTCGGGGCTCTCTTCCATTTTATAAAACCCACGTATAGATGCCATGGTCTCACCCTTAAAGAGTTTCTCCAGCCCACTCAGAAGGAGAAGGACCTCAGTAGAGGAACACCCGCACTGCATAGCGCCCCTAAAGCTGTAGGAAGCAGTACGGCAGCGCTATGAAATATTGATCAATTAAACTTGCTTTTTATATGAAGCAAATTTTGTCTCATTTTGTTGTAGACCCTTGATCACATAACACTGATCGAAATGTTAATTTTGCCCTCAAATCTGGGGGAACACAGACAAGGACCAGAGAGTAACTATGGGGAGCAACAATCAAGGTGTGTGTGTTTCATCTGCAATAATTTGTTTCTTTTTTAGCCCAGATTAAAAATTGCTTTGTGTCCCCTTTAAAGCGTATAAGTCCCACCCCCTGAATATGTTTCCATTCTATACATCAGTACGGTATTTTATATCATGGATAAACGGGGCGCAGGGATTCATATAGAAGGCAGCTGTTTCACACCGGTCCCCTCAGCATCTTCCTCGCACGGCTCTCGTTTCACTGCTTTATGGAATATGCAGATCATAATATTACTATCAGGTGCCATTTATTATGCACGAGAGTCGTCGGGGTAATTATTATTTCTATAACATGCTAAAAGTTGGCTTAAAGGGAAACCACCCCTGTAACAAGGAATACTCCAACTGGCTACTTGCTCTTAGTGCTCTGAAAACAGCACCCCCACCTGCCCCCCAGCCCATACTTCCCCACCTGCTTGCACCGACTTTCAATAGGGGCTTGCAACATGACGGCCTCCAAATTTATGTTGCCACTAGACTTCCGCCACCCCAACTGGGGCCACCCAGCGCAAATGCCATGGGCTTGCCATGGAGAAGCCACAGAGCTGCAGGGCTCACAGGCTTTTAGCCTTGCGATTAGTGGAGTACAGTGGGGGGAGTGCAGTCAGGGGCCCCATGGAAGGGGAGGGTCAAAGAGTAGAAGTCTGATTTATGGGTTGGAGTTTGAGTGACAGGTAGGGGGAAGGATTTTGGTATTATGCTATTATGGATTTGAATGGGCCATGGCCATGTCATTTCATTTTTATAGGGGCCCACAAAACCAATGGATTTATAATTGGGGTCCTCTTTGGGGTGGTAGGGCCCTGCCAGTATATTAGTATGGGGTCCTGTGACTCATTTTAGGTCACAGTGCAGCTAGGGTTGCCACCTTTTCTAGAAAAAAATACCGGCCTTCCTCTATATTCATCTTTTCTCCCTGTTAATAACATTGGGATCAACCATCACTTTTCCAGCCAGGCCAGTAAAATACCAGCCAGGTGGCAACCCTAAGTGCAGCGGGTCAACTGGGAGCACCCTCTACTTCCCTGGTACAGGTATGGGACCTGTTATCCAAAATGCTTGGGGGTTTTCTTGATTACAGATCTTTCCATAATTTGGATCTTCATATCTACTACCTTCTACTTGTAAATCATATAAGCATGAAATAAACCCAATAGACTGGTTCTGCTTCCAAAAAGGATTAATTATATCTTAGTACAAGCTACTGTTTTATTATTACACAGAAAAGGGAAATCATTTTTTTTTAAACTTGGATTATTTCAAGTGTACAGGAGAGCTTTCTGGATCAAGGGTTTCCGGGTAACGGATCCCATACCGGTAGTTATATCAGGAGGTATAGCGTGCCCCACTGGGACACTGACTGAGAAGGCGTTTAAAGGGGTGGTTGACCTTTAAGTTAACGTTTAGTATGTTATAGAATGGCCAATTCTAAGCACTTTCACAATTGGTCTTCATTATTTATATTTTATAGTTTTTTTTTTAATTATTTGCCTTTTTCTTCTGACTCTTTCCAGCTTTCAAATGGGGGGGGTCACTGACCCCATCTGAAAACAAATGCTCTGTAAGACTACACATTTATTGTTATTGCTACTTTTAATTGATCCTCTTCCTCTCCTATTCATATTCCAGTCCCTTATTCAAATTATTGCCTGGTTGCTAGGGTCCAAATTAGCAACCACGCATTGATTTGAATAAGAGACTGGAATATGAATAGGCGAGGCCTGCATAGAAAGAGGAGTAATAAAAAGTAACAATAACAAGGCTGAAACTGCAAACTGGAGAGCTGCTGAATAAAAAGCTAAATAACACAAAAACCACAAATAATAAAAAATTAAAACCAATTGCTAATTGTCTCAGAATATTCCTCTCTACATCATACTATGGGGCATGTTTACTAAGATTGGAGATAAATATTTGTAGAGATTTCTGGAGATGTTGCCCATAGCAACCAATCAGCAATTAGATTTAAACAGCCACCTATAAGTTAGCAAAGATCTGATTGGTTGCTATGGGCAACATCTCCAGAGATTTCTACAGATATGCCCCTAAAAGCTAATTTAAAGGTGAACAACCCCTTTAATGCCTTAAAATGATTTATGCTACATGTATACTTATCTCCTGTATTTCATAATGACGTGTAAAACCTAAATCTTCCACAAGGGGGCCTTGTATATTTAACTCATTTATCTGCTGCCAATGAAGCCACTAGGGGGCGCTCAATATTTAAGAAAGTAGATTCGATGGCAGGCCAACGTGACTAACCAATAAGGAGCCAGGAAGCTTACATTCTAGGAAAGATACCCATCTTTGAAATAGGAGATTAGAAATACAAATATAGCCAGTTCCGACTACTTATCTGACGGAGTCAGCAGGGTTATAAATGAAAAATATGCACCAGATTCGTACATGGATATCGACCTCTTGCATGAGGCGTCTGGACTCAACCGTCTGCCCCCCATAAAACAATTATATTTATATATATATATATATATATATATATAACTCTCCATTTATAGAGGAGACTCTGCTAAGCTCCATCCATTCCTAAGTCACGGGACGGGCGGAGCAATCTAGCAGATGCAGTGAAAGGCCAACCAAAAAATTAGATTGTAAGCTCTTCACCCCTTGTATCAGTCAGTATTTGTTTGCAATCTGTAGCAACATCACTGCTGAGCTCATCATTCATTCTATAAATACTCTTCAGGGTGCTGCGGCTATGGGTAGAGGCAAGCAGTATGGCAACAATGCTTCACTAGAGAAAATGGAAATATCTATGGGAGGAATGCAGGTTACAGTATCACAGATGCAAACCGTTATTTTACTATTCTATTGTGCATAAGATTTACTTTTGACTATGTCACCCCCCCCTCACAGGAAGTGGTTTATCTGGGAAGGAAGAAGCAACAGATGGTTTGTTCATGGGGGTGTCTGGGAGGGGGGGGTCTCCTTTTTAAAGGCCCTGAAAATCATGTGACCTTGAATATATGAGCTGTTAGTTTTAACCCTTTCTCCACCATATTATCATATGGCACCTCCCTCCTCCCATATACAAATATACAGAAAAGGAATGTTCTGGGTACACAATAATCTATACCCTCATACTGTACTGTCTAAGGGAATCAATATGACACCTCCTTCCATATGTATAAATACAAATATACAGAGAAGGAATTTCCCATGGTTATGACATCATAAGCCAGGAATTTTTTATCATGGTTATGCAACATAAAAAGTTTCCTTTGGCTATGATATACTTTAACAGGAAATGTTTTTTTATGGTTATGACATCATAAAACAGAAAATGGTACCCACAAATATGACATCACAGTCCATGAATTGTTACACTTAACTCTGACATCATAAAAAATGAACAGGAATTTTTTCCCATGGTTATGACATCATAGAACAGGAAATTTTACCCATGAAGATGCCATCATAAATCGGGATATTTTACTAATAAATACAGCATTTTAAAACAGAAAATGATTCCTATGGTTATGATATCATACCAGGAAGTTTTGCCCTAAACATGATATTATAAATCAGGAAAATATGACATCATGAAATAGGAAATATCCATGCATTTAACATAATAAAAGGAACTATTAACCATTAATATGACACCGTAAAAGAAATAGAATATTATACATGAATGTGACATCATAGAACAGAACACAGCATGTCTGGTTCTCCCAACAACATCTTTATTGACTAGTATTGGTGCTGAAACATAAAAGACATTTCCTACGACTTTGTGACTGCTTCCACCATTGCACCAATAACCAGGAAGCAACTTTACTGCATCTCCACCCATAACATTCAAATTCCACCTACAGCTCCATGCTGGCATTGCCATTACTAGAGAAGGCCAGATATACGACCCCTTGAATCAGTCAACACATCTTCCCCACTAGACTTTGCCACCCTCTGTTCTTCAAGCGAATGCTCTTCCTCTGTAAGAACAATGTAAGAGAAGTAGACAGGGCAGGATTGCAGTAGATTTAAAGAACGCCACTCAAAACCTGTTTTTTCACACAATGAAAGACAGTTTTTGGGTGGAGTTCCCTTTTAAGCCCTCAACCTCTTTACAGCAATTATTTAAGACATATCTCCCTTAACTTCTATCTCTTTCCACTATGTTGCTCTGGTTTATCTGTGTTCAAAATTAGATTCTAGTATGGATAAGCCTGGACTGTTAATGGCACGGCCTAAAGATCATGGGGTACAAACCATTTCATTATAGTGTTATGGCAGTCGGACTATGCCATCCATCGCCTACCAGAGAAGTTGACTTTGAGGGCCCACCCTCATAACAATTAAATGTACACCACATTGAATGTAAAGTCATATAGTTCTATGGTAGAAATAAAGAAGTTCTGATGGCAATTGTCCTTTACTTGGGCCCACTGAGAGCTTCTCCAGTACTCCAGTCCAACCCTGTGCACATACTGAAGAGAGGATTATGGATGAAATGTGCTCAAATTGTAGGTGGTATCACAGGTATGGTGTCTATAGATATAGGTAGAACTGTCTTCTGCTACATTTCCAGTGTGTCCAGTGGCCAAACTAGACAGATGTGCCCTTTTTCCCAACTTCAACTACTACATTGTCCTTAAAGGTCTTTCTAGAGTCCAATGATGGCTTTCTTCACTTGGCCAACCAGTGCAATTATAATGTCTGTCTCACCACAGAGAGGCCAACATCTGACAAGTGTTAGATGAGAGCCACAGAACCTCCACAAGGTTAAACTGCATGTAGCCAATGATAAACCCAACAAGTACGTCGCTAATGTGATGACGGCCAATCATGATTCTGGATAGGCCAACAATGAAGGCCCACAAGACCAGAAGTACTCTGAGAGGGATAGCGAGCACTAGGTGGTTGAGGAAAAACTTAGATACCATGGTGGCTCGACTGGCATGTCCTGCAGGAAAAGCATAGACGTCAAGTAGCAGGTAGTCTAGAAATCCAGGGGTCATCTCATAGGGGCCACGTCGCTTAAAAACATTCTGCACTCCAGCCACTGTCAGGATGTCCAGCATCAGAGCTGAGAAGGAGACAACGAGAATTTGGGAGAGAAATAATAAGCCAAGGTAGATGCTTCAGAGTCATGTCAACATCTTAAAGGGAATGTAGAACCAAACCATAATGAATGCAAATGTAATTCTAAGCAACCTTCTGATATACATTAAAGGAGAACTAAACCATAGGGCCCCTGCATATGCCCACCCCTCCCTAGGTCATTTCTAGTGGGTGCTTCAGCCTTAAACTTGTCTGTTATGATTCAGCAGTGGGAACTTTTCAGGGTGTCAGCAAATCTGGCGTTCGGCCCCAGAAATAGATTCAAATGGTGCCGTCACTCAGGGATCACCTAATCCTTCTCCTGATGAGTAGTGATGCAAATAAATAGGAAAACAGACTGGGAGCAGGGTGGGGGCACCTTAGTTTCTCTGCCTGGCTCATTTTATATTCACGGTGGCCTGAACTTGCCACTGGAGTGATCTGCAAACCACAGTGAGGGCTGTCAAAGAATGATGGGAGTTGCAAAGTAGAATAGTTTTGCCTAAGTGCTACATAATAAGAGATGGTTTCCCTGGGTCTACAAGAGAACATTCAGAGGGGTTACTACAAGGGTTGCAACCTCACAACACCCATATGCCCACACAGACCTATGATTCAAGAAACTATAACAGACTGTACTATATGTAATATGTCTATGGCAGACATATTGGGACTACTGGAATTTGTCATACAATCAGGCCCTCCAGGAGATTCCTGGGTATCCTGGTAGGACAATCCACCCCTAGCAGACTCTAAGCTAGACCAAGAAATGAAAGGTGCAATAGTAATACAGATTGTGACATTGTACAGAGACCCACACTAACTTTATTTGGATTCATGCACCCCATTTTTGACATGAATGTTATTGGTCAGCGAGCTTTAATTCTAGGAATTTCAACTGAAGATGGGGCATTGACTCTGTCCTTTCCTGGATGTCCTACAACTTCATGAGTATGCAGGAGAGCATATTAGCCCATCACCCCTCATCTTATACCCCTTATTGAATACCCCTTATACTTACATACCCCTCAACTGTGTCACATGACAGATAGACCCCCTGGTGCCAATCATGCTTCTCTGGTACCAGAACTCCCAGTAGCCCTTTTCTATCTTAACTCAACAGATCCTTGTCCTCATTGAGATTATGAGCCATGGTAAAACCATATTCCATGTAGGTCTCCAGTTTGCTTAGAGATGTCATCAATTATCAATTTGAATTGAGCATTATAAAAGAACTTGGCCTGAGGCCTTGTGCCATGCTGTGATCATTGGGCTACTTTGGGATCGCTGATATCTCAATGTACAATTCCAATGTAGAAATATTAACATCTGAGGATCTAAGACAGTATCCTATGGAACTATGGTGGAATGACTGATACACCACTGTTTTCCTATATATATATAACCATATTATCAGCTAAGGGGGTCCTGACCAAAGGTTAGTCCACCAAAGGGAACTTAAGCCTACAACGTCTAATAACCATTGATCAAGGCAGACATCTTGACATCCTCAAACTTACCAAGAAGAAGGTTCATCAGCACTTCTTGCCCCGCCAGGGTGCTGCTCTTCCACAGACACAACAAGGTCCCCCCAATCCAGGGAAAGCCATGACTGGTTATCCCAATCAGTCTAACCATGGATCTGGCGCCTCCCCAAGAAGAGGTGCTGTTGGCACAGACACCCAGACGTTTGGACAAGCAGATGTCGATTGCCATAAGAGAGTTCCAGGCGATGCCTTTGAATGATGGGTTCAGTTGCATGCAGTCCTCTTCTGGAAGCTGTTGGCTTTGCCGTCGCTCCCTGGCATTTTCACTGGAGTTGCCGCTACCTTGCCCACTTGGCTTCTTGCTGGAGTTCCTTGCTTCTGGTGGAGCACCTATCGGTTGGTTAAGAGACATAAACTCCGGTCTGGCCAGAACGTTATTCCTGTCCCGGAATCTGATTCGTTTTTGGGGAGCTGGCATGTTTGCAGAACCCCAAAAGTTCAGGTGATGTTGTGCCGGGCACAGAAGAACAGGAAGGGCACAAAACACAAGGAATGGGAAGCCGGGTTCTTCCTGTATCTACATGAGCTGAAATCAGACTTCTCCCAGCAAGCATCCCAAGAGTTATATTTAGACAGGGAATGCACATGCTGTTTACCCCGTGTTACACAGTGGGGCAGCCCACACCACCTGCCAATCACTAGCTGGCAGCACAACAATCCAATAGGAAAAGCAACACAAGTAATCTTAGGCTCACTTTAAAACTTCCTGTAGCCTTTCCCACCCACCCCCTGGGGGACATAAAGGATTTTGGGACTTGTAGTCTGGGCTGAGATCTCAGAGCAGCTGTCCGACACCACATTAGGATGCTCTACCAATACCAACTTAATCTTACCTTATAGGAATCTACCATAGTACCTTCTCTGTGTATTTGTATTTATGCATATAGGTGGGAGCTGCCATAATGGACATGGCCCCAAGGCAAATCCTTCTCCAATTGTGCCCAAAGCGCGTGACCCCCGTCCCAGTAAAGCTATCTTTTGTTGAGAACTAGCTGGATGTACCCCAGTAGTGTATCTACTAGGAAAGCAGAAGAGTGCAACTGGAAGTGTGCTTTTGTCCTTCAGCATCTCCAGCACTAAGTAATGCCATGAGGGGGTAAGTGGGAGAAAGAGTAGGGGGCCCCGGTGCATATTTTGAATTGGGGCCCATTTGCCACCACTGATGTACCCCCTGAATGATCCTGAACAAAGTTAGAGAACCCAAAGCAATTTATAAGGGAAATGAAAGTGTGAAGGTGTTGTTGAACCACAGATCTTGCTGGCCAGAGAATTCCCCATCTAAGGGCCCAAGTAGAAGGTGATATTCCAGTAAGACGCTGCGTTGCTTTTTGGCCTCCGCTCAGCCTCTTTCACTTCTCCTTTTTCTGAACCTTCCTTCTTTTGTGCCTCAACTCATGATCTCCGGCTTCTGCTTCCACATCCTCAAGCCCAAACCACAAAACTGTGATCTTTCTTCTCTGTTCTGTCGGGTTGAAGACGGAGGGTGATAGGAGAGGAAAGGTTTCTCCCCTCCAAACACTTATTCATTAAAGAAAGGAGAATATTCCAGGGCCAGGGAGGAAGCTCGGGGGCTGCAGAAATGGGTTTACACAGGGAGCAGGTCTGGGTCTGCTGGGCCTAACTAGTTTTTCCCCATGTACAACTGTACTAGTCTGCTGCATCCATATTTCTGGACCTACCTGCCATTTAATTCCCAGAATTCCAGGTTCCCAGATCTTAAGGCCTGTATAAGTCTGGCTTACTGGACCTGCATTTGATCCCTATCGACGACCCAATACTACTTATTCCCACCTAAGTTACACTTGGAGGAAACCCTTGTCGACAAGATGGGGACAGGAAAGCTACAATTTCTCTGGTTGGGATTGAGCCCTGCAATTCTGGGAAAACAGAAAGCCTTATGCTCACAAGAGCTGCCTCTGCTCCTACAGCATCTCTGACCAATTGTATTGCTGTTTTGCCTTGGGGCAAAGTAATTGTGACCCTTTATCAACACCAATAACATAAATGGGGCTCATTTATCAATACTGGGCAAATTTGCCCATGGGCAGTTTCCTATAGCAACCAATCAGTGATTAGCTTTTTAAAGCCAGCTGCAAGTAGAACAATGAAAGCAGCAATTTGATTGGTTGCTAACAGTTAGTGCCCATGGGCAAATTTGCCCATTGTTGATAAATGACCCCCACTCTTCTGCAGTGCATGGAGCTGTCCTAAAATTGCTCCAGTGGGTCCATGTCTATTCAATGCTATGACGTCTGCATCACCCCAATCTAGACCATCTCAGAGGGGGCTACAGATGAGTGGCCACATGACCTTCACCTAGAGACCCAAGTAATAAAATAGCCCTGCACTGCTGTCTCTCCAGAGACTCCTAGGCTGAGGCGTCATATAATCTAGACAGACAGGGCAGAATATGTTTTGTCAGTTTTATCCCCAGGTCAGCTTTAACATATTACAGCACTTTACAGATATTATACATAATTCCCATCAGCCCCTGCCCCAGTGGAGCTTACAATCTAAGGTTCCTATTACATTCCCATCAGTCCCTGCCCCAGTGGAGCTTACAATCTAAGGTCCCTATCACATTCCCATCAGTCCCTGCCCCAGTGTGCTTACAATCTAATGTCTCTATCACATTCCCATCAATCCCTGTCCCAGTGAGGTTCCAATCCAATGTCTCTATCACATTTCCATCAGTCTCTGCCCCAGTGGAGCTTACAATCTAAGCATACTATCACATCCACTTCAGTCCTTGCCCCAGTGGAGCTTACAATATAAGGTCCCTTTTACATTCTATATGAGCCCCTGCCCCAGTGGAGCTTACAATCTAAGGTCCCTATCACATTTCCATCAGTCTCTGCCCCAGTGAGCTTCCACTCTAATGTCCCTATCACATTCCCATCTGTCTCTGCCCTAATGAAGCTTACAATCTAAGGATACCAACACATTCACTTCAGTCCTTGCCCCAGTTGAGCTTACAATCTAAGGTCACTATCACATTCCCATCAGTCTCTGCCCCAGTGGAGCTTACAATCTAAGGTCCCTATCACATTTCCATCAGTCCCTGCCCCAGTGGAGCTTACAATCTAAGGTCCCTATCACAGCTAAAACACTAGAGACAAGTTTTATCAGGATTCTAAGTGCCTATAGCGCATGAAATGCATGGGGCCATTGGAGGCATATACTTTTTAATTGACTTAAAATAAAGTGGATTTTTACTTAACCTTTTTGGCCCTGTGGATTTCTTAGAGATCCTGAAGGCCCCTTCTGGTAGTATTTCTGTCAGTTTTATCAGGAGCCTATTAACCTTCCTGTAGGCTTTGGATTCTAGGGCTCTTTTGCACCCCCAGATCACATGCTCATGCATAAAAGCAGCACAGGGGGTATATAGAGTAAGCAGACCCTAAGGCTGCTGGGGGGCACTTAGTTATAACTATTTTTTAGGAACCTCACACTGCCAGAATAGCAGAAGCGATTAGAAATAAAGCTGCAAAGGAAAGCTTTTAAAAAGCCGCACTGCTGGTTGTACCTCCGGAAACAATGTAGCAGACTGCACATAGACTTCTTTCTTTCATTAGGCAAAAAAAAAAAAAAGCTTTTTGGGTGGAGTTCCTCTTTATAAAAACACAGGCGTGGAGTTTATGACAATAAAGGAAAGTCATGAGCAGTTCCCCAGTAATAATAATCCAGATGATAAGACTAAGCAGACTCCCGGGTAGAACAGGGGGCTCATGATTAGTGAACAGAACATGATGTGCTCAGCAGAGCAAGGATAGTAACATGAACTGCTGATAGAGGAGGGGAAAGCAAATGCATCAGAAAAGACTACAGTACCCAGGACACCTAGAGCACAGCAGAGGAAATGGCAGTTTAATAGCCAAGTACTGAAGCTTTAGAGGGGGCAGTTGAGGGGATGCAGGCAGATCAGGCTGACAGTGAGAGGTGCAAAGGGACAGTGCTGAGCCTCATACACAGGGGGGCAGCCACCTCCCAATGCAAAGAGGGATCTGCAGCTGCCAATTAACAGAAACTGCCGCCTGTCTTTGACTGTGCAGTAATCTGGGGACAATGGTTTAGGGATCCCCCAGAAGGGGAGGAGGAGGGGGACATTTTTGTTTGGGGAGGTTACCAATAGAAGGCTTTCCACTGGAGAAGCTAGAATTATATAGATATATGAATATATAGAAGTTTTGGGATTTGGGGGAGGGAAGCTAAGCCCCCCATTAACCTCCGCCTATAACGGGGGTACAGCACTGCAGGCAGCAGCATGCTCACTCTCACTGTCCCTCTTGCAAAGTTTCCTGCATGGCACTG
>CM044445.1:5478279-5490519 GCA_024363595.1 Xenopus borealis
CGTCCCTTTTCCCACTGATCTTTCACTGACAGCTGTTAATTTATTCCCAAACCTGATTAGCCTACAGAGTGAGGGGTACAAGTACCACCCCTAGGATCATTATTGGAAGCCTTTCTCCATAATAAAGCTTTCTATAGTTAGGCCCCCCCCCCTCTTCGTATATATAGATATGTACATATATATGTGTGTATATATTTCATGGTATATCAGTGTAAAAGCCTGGGGCAGCAGAGAATGGAGTGTGCTGCATTATGCTAGAGCTGTTTCAATTCAGTGAAATGCTGAGTTTAAAATCTGCTGTAGAATAGAGTCAGCTAAATAGAAAAAAAAGGGGGGGGTAAGAAATATACTGCGGACATTCTATAGGCTTATCCACAGAGGGTACTAGGCAAATAATTGCCTAGAAAAGGAAAGCTGCAGGGCAAAACCTGGAAAAAGAAGAAAAGGCAAACAGCAGTGGGACGGCAATGGGCACCCACATTTGGCACAGCAGGGTTCAAAGGATTAGGCTCCCCAATGAAAGGCAGACCACCCTTGGAAAAAAAAAGTAAGAGGTTCACACGAGGATAGCTAGGCTGCTATATGTGACAGTTATCCTTCTGCAGTCTCTATGCTTAGCCTGAATGTGAATCCTAAGCGCAAATGCATAAAAATGACAAAATCCCTCCCAGTGCAAGAGAAACGTTACAAAAAGTTTTCTGTCCCAAATTAATTTTTTTTGGGTGAAAAAATGATCAATTTCCATTTCTATGACCTATGGGAGGAATAGGTTATCTTAGGAATTAAAGGGCAAGTAATGGCCAAAATATATATCCCCTTTTGTTTTGGGGTCACACTGACCCCCCCCCACAAGTGTGGCATTTTTGTTTTGTCAGCACCAAGGAGGAAGTTGTCCACAATAAAGGAAGCAGGAGGTTAAATTTAGGTTGAACAAATGGGGGGTGGGGGGTCTGTAACTTAAGCAACAGAAGGCTCCTGGCAGGCAAAAGAGATGCAACATTGGACCTGCAAGTCTGAGGCACAGAAGCATGAGACTGGAATATGTAAATGAGTTTGTGCTGATATCTTCATCCCATGGTACGGAAACCATGTTTCTGCTAAGGCACGTAAATGTAGATGCATTATGCTTCCCTGCAAACTGTATCTGAATGACTTTATGCTTGCAATGAATCTACAAAGCCTATGTTAATTTTCTGTTCCAACCAATGCTTCAAGTATCATAAGCAGCTTTACTTCCCCTTTAATAATGTGAACTGTATGATTCTGTAGAACTGGCATGGCCTTCCTTTACTGATCCTGCCTCCTCTTATATAT
This sequence comes from Xenopus borealis, assembly GCA_024363595.1. Classification (NCBI taxonomy): domain Eukaryota; kingdom Metazoa; phylum Chordata; class Amphibia; order Anura; family Pipidae; genus Xenopus; species Xenopus borealis. Next base: position 5,479,594 of record CM044445.1, read on the forward strand.
GTATATGACAATGCTAATTATGATGTTGTTTCCAGGTACCAAGTTGGGGGGGCGGTGGGATCAACACGTTGCTGGCACCACTGAGATGCCCGTAACTCCATCTCTATGGATGTAGAACGGGAGCCCCGAAATATCAGCAGCAGCCACCAGGACGACCTCTCACCGGGCTCTGACCTGGAAAGGAGAAGGAACTTCCACCTTTCCATACATCGTCTCCCCCAGGACTATCTGAACCTGCTGGAGATTGCGCTGGTGCTCAATACCATGGGATGCATTCAGAGTCTGAGCTGCAAAGCCAAGGTCCTGAGAGAGTCTATTGCCGTGTTGGATGTCAAGGCCTCCATTGACTCGACACCCACCACCATTGATGAGTCATCCAACGTGGTCCTCAGATACAGGACGCCACACTTCAGAGCCACAGCCCAAATCTTAGTGCCTCCCATTGCCTTGAAGGAGACATGGAGGATAGGTTGGATCCAGGCCTGCAATCACATGGAGTTCTACAACTATTATGGAGACTTGGGCAAGTAAGTACATGAAGGAGTGCTTCGAAATTATGGGGACCTGGGAAAGTAAGGATATGAAGGAGTGCTTCCTAATAGGGGGGGGGTCAATGCATTGGAGGGAGGGCCCAGAATAAAGGCCGGTTTGGGTGAAATTTCTTGAGAATGCCTAGAAAGCTTGACCTGAAGGTCCTTCGTTTTCATGTATAATAATCGTATAATAAGCTAAGCAGAGGACCAAAGGATATATCTTCAAGGGGAGGATATGAAGCCGATAAAACACTTATATAAAAATTAGTTGTATACCAAGCTAATATGGCAGGCTTAAAGGAGAAGGAAAGGCTAAAATTAAGTAAGTTCTATCAGAAAGGTCTATGTAAATACACCAGTAAACCCTTAAAGTTATGTTGCTCTGACAACAGAAACACAGCATGTGTACACATGGGCTTCTGTATCAGACTTCCTGTTTTCAGCTTAAATGTCCAGGGCTAGGGCTTGAGCATGCTCAGTTTGCTCCTCTCTCTCCCCCTCCCTCCTCTCCTCCTCCCTGCTGTAATCTGAGCCCAGAGCTATGAGTGAGCAGGGAGAAACTCAGACAGGAAGTGATGTCAGACCAGGCTAATATGGCAGCTGCTATCCTAAACAAACAGAGAAAGCTTCTAGAGCTGTTTACAGCTCTACAGAATAAAGATATAATGTTAACATAGTGCTATCAAAACCCCAACATTATAACGGGCCATGGCTCCTGTGTGACTTACTGGTTCTCACCCCGGCTTGTTCCTGACCTTTGGTTGCCTCAAGTTTCTACTCCTGCTATCTGGTTCTGACCAGGCCTGTCTGACTACATCCAGCTCCTTCCTTACCAGCTCCTTCCCTGATTATAAGTTCAGCGCCCCCGGGGGAGTTTCTGGATTCTCCTGGAGGTACCTGAGTAGCTGAGGGCCAAGCCCAAAGCCAAAGGTGATTGCTATAGGCAGAAAAGCATGCCTAGACAGAAATCCAATCACTCCCCTGGGGTTTGGGTTTGCCAGACATAAAACCTCATCACCGTCTACGTTTTATTGTCCAATGAGGGTTTTGTTTTGGGGGGCAGGTTAATAATGGAGAAGGTTGTTTCTTTTTTATCTGCAAGTATTTTGGTCTCTGTGATGGAGTTATCTGTAACTCACATTGACATGGCATTGAAGAACCACAAAATAAGGCCCATATGTTTGCAGAAGTTGCTCAGGGACACAACCGGTGGTGGTGGGGACTGTACGTTCAGATAAAAAGGAACAGCCTGTACTTAGCCGATAACAAGAAGAAGCAGTATATACACAAGAAAAAGATGGTCCATTTTTGTAAGCAAGGGAAGCCCTTGTAGTCATAACCAGGTTCTGAAACGTGTGACCACCGTGAGTGTAAATGTAGTTTTCATATGATGATATTTTCTGCATTTGGCACCTCCTGTTGTGCAGACTGTTTGCTTGTAAGACATTTGCTCTAGGGCTGTGGCTCACGAGGTCTGCTGAGATCTACCCCTGACTTCAGCTGACTCTAGAGGTGGTCCTCAGCCTGAAGACACTCAATTTACACCTGTATTGGTGGAGTCATGCGGTTCCCATTGCAGGCCCTGAGAGGAAGAGAATAGGCTACATGTATGGTCAACCTCGGTAGCTGCAACTTTTGGGGTGGAGCTGTTAGGCTGTAAGCCAGGCCAGTCAAGTGTTACCTTGGGTGCCAATACTGCTTTGCCTGGCTCTGCTGAACATGGAGGTAATTCCAAGGTGCCCACAGTGGGATTGATCAATAGGTGCCCCATACTTGCGTAAACTGGATGCAAATGCCATCTTGAAAACTCACCCTAAATATAATACAGCCACTCTAAACACTTTAGATCAGGGGTGCCAAGACTTTATCACCTTGTGATCTCCTCTTGCCACCGGACGTCCATCTCGAGATCTACCTTAAGAACTCCTAGCAGGATGGCACAGAGGCAATTTCATGTATAAATACCCCCAGTACCCCAATTCCCTGAAATGCATTGACTTCCATGGGTACACAACAATCTTTTTTACATGCGACTATTTCTGCATTGAATTATATGGGCCTGCGACTATTCTTTTTTTGTCGTTCCACTACCAAGAACTTAAAAATGATCAACTGGTAGGCCGCAATGTCTTGGTCACCCTTGCTTTAGATGCAACTTGTAGGCTGCAACTCACACCCTGGACATAGTTATGCTGAAATTATAGTGGGTAACAACACGATGAAACATGGTCCGAAACTGCATTTGTGTTCGTCAATGATCGATTTAAAAGTAATTTGTGAAATAAATAAAAAAATGTAAAACTCGTTGCTTACTTATTTGAGGCCTCAGTTAAAAGGGAATCAACCCAAGACAAAGAAAATAAGTAACTTCCCAATACACATTTTTTTACCCATTCTCGGTGGGTTTAAAATGATCTCTAAATGTAACTACAAGTGTCTGTCCTCCCCGTTGTATTTTGTGTCCAGGAAACAATGTAGCAGAAGGGAGATGATTAAGAGACCTGGGAAGAAGCCTGCAAGGCCGATGTCTGCTACATTGTCTTTGAGAGACAGAACAGGAAGTAGAAAAGATGGCCAGACAGACACTGCCTTTAATAGTAATGACATTTACTCATAACTTTTGAACCAATCATCATTTATAATGAATGTATATTGGGAAGTTGCTTAGAATTATATTTCCTTTCTTTAGGCAAAATCAGTTTTTGGGGGTTCATAGTCCCTTTAACTTCTGTTAAATTGCTAAAAGAGACGTTGAAAATATTATACAGCAACGGTCCTGCTGTAAGCTGCAGGTAAGTTAATTGTGGTCTGAGATTTGATTCAATGTAAGGTTTATGTATTTTCACCCCCTATTTCTACTTGGGTTTCTACAGGGTACTCAGCTTTCCTCCTACACCCCAAAAACATACAGGCGGGTTAATTGGGTATTGATAAAGCTGCCTCTAATGTGGGTCAGAAGAACAATAGGATAATGTATAGAGTAAAGAAAGATTGGGGTCATTTTAGGTTTTAAAAATTGAGCTGCTGTTTAGGAATAAGCAATTGATTCTGTGAGACAGTGTATAAATACATGTATTATTGCACCCACTTTACACGGCAGCTGTGAATCTGCAGCCTCTGTCAACCCCCCCTCTCAAAGCCACTCTTGTTACCCCCGTGTTTCCTATCGGAGGAAGTGCGGCCGAGGCTGCGGAAGTGTCAGTGAGCACAGGAAGGCCCCCCCCCCAAAATAATAGAATGGTTCCTTCTCAGCAGAGACACAGCCTTTGATATACAGCAGGATGTAGGGACAGCACGTGGGACTCCTATAAAGGGGGCCGCGGGGGGTGGCTTTTTAAAGGGACGGGAAAAGTATAATATGGAAAATGAGCTGGGGGAGACACATTCTTCCTAAGCCAGCGCTAGATTTTGGATAATTTAACAAAGGATTTAAAGGCAGGTTATAATGGTTACCAGTCTATAGGAACAACCTGCACTAACCAATAGAAAGTAGGGAAGCAGGTTCACTTTAAGGGCAAAGTCACCCTAAGAGTCCTGCATCGGGTCGTGTACCCACGGAATACCTGCAAAGTGGTCAGGTTTCAGGCAAAAAAGTCCCAGATTCCTTGGCCGTGCTGGGCAGTCTGTGGATAACCTGGCTGGGTACCTAACAAAGTTGTGAGCTTGATTCCTTCCATCCACCCTTGTGGTTCTTCCAGTTTTTAAATTTTTTGGAAAGATTTGGCACCGGAGTGATGTCACGTCCGGTCAGATGTGATGCCACTTCCCATTTCAGGTGTCCCCCAGTTCGGAAGGTTAATTGGCCTATTGTGGGTAAGGTCAGGTTAAATTGCGTATTAAAATTTGGGTTGGGGTTGCAGGTACAGGTCGGGTACAGGTTTCAAAAAGTGGACCCGAGCATTTTGTATAAGCTTCCGTGTTTAGTTGTCCACCTGTCTAAACACACAGGGAGGGAAACGGGGCCTAAGGCTGGAGTTCTCCATGGCTTCATAATTGCTGGTAGGAGCACCACCGTAGGAGGAGAAGTTCCTGCAGGTTCTAGAGGGGCAAGCACTGTAATGTGGTCATGGATCTCTCATTATAATGTGACCCCCAACATTTTTCTGTTCTTTATAGGTCCAGCTGGGAATTACCTGACCTCGAGTCTGGAAAAATCACAGCCATCAGCGATTCCGATGGAGTCAATTACCCGTGGTACGGCAACACAACAGAGACTTGTACCGTCGCCGGTCCCACCAAACGGGAATCTAAGTTCACCGTCAGCATGAATGATAATTTCTACCCAAGCGTGACATGGGCGGTGCCTGTCAATGATGGCAATGTGTCTAAGTTGACGGGCATCCACAGGGACCAAAGCTTCACCACCTGGCTGGTGGCAATAAACATGGCAACCAATGACATTATGATCCTTCACACAATAAAATGGAGGATGAAACTTGAAATTGCAGTCAACCCCAATATGCCGTTAGGACAACGAGCCAAACTAAAAGAGCCCTTTGGGCAGGAGCAACCACAGGTACTTAGCAAAAATGAACCCATACCTCCTAGCACACTGATAAAACCCAACGCAAATGATGCCCAAGTGCTAATGTGGAGGCCGAAGAGTAGTCAAGGAGAAGTGGTCATCCCACCCAGGCGCCGTTAACAGAAAGACAGAAAGAAAGAAAAATGTGCTGCTAAATCATATTTTTTTGCTTTATTCTAAGCTCGGGTATCACTGTGTTATTTTATATTTATGGGGTAGAGGAGCCTTATTCAATAAAGGAGATCCAGGAAATGGCCAACAGCTGAGACCCTCAAGGACAAAGTCCAACAAATAAGGTTTGTAGGCCATCTGCAAAAACCTCTTATGGTAACCAGGACATAGGAGAGAATCCTACCAACTGAACACCCCATTCTTGGGTCTGTCGCATGAGGGAGACCTCACTGTCCAAATTTAAGGCCTTTAAACCCTGTAGAACAGGTCAAGTTACAAAGTCTCACTTGATGGCTTCCCTCCATTTTAAGGAGGAAATCCACAAACGGGAGATTTGAAAGTTATTTATGATTTTCTTTTTATTAAATATACCTTTTGTCCGAATTATGCATTTTGCAGAATTGCCAAAATCTTCTTTGTAGGTTTATCATTTTAAAGGGGAAGGAAACCCAAATATTAAATTGTGCATAATGAAAACAACTTTAATTCTAAGCAAAGTTCCAGTTTCAATGACCTTTCACTACTGGTCCTGGCCACTGGAATGATGTAGCAGTAGATGGTGCTCCCCTTCATGGGGCCCGATGGAGGTGTGTAGTATGGTTAAGGGTGGTGTAGATTGGAAAGATGCTTATAACTAAATTTTATTATGCAAAATGTAATATTTGGGCTTCCTACCTAATGATGTGGTAGTTGCAGCTTTTTTTGGGGGGTTGGGGGAGACATGCAAGTTTTTTCCCAATGGGAGATGTTACTGTAAGTAGTGTCATTTGATTCCTATATTGCATGTGGTATTTATGGGTTGAAGATGTGTTATATTCAATTTTCTGCAGTGATCAAACTCAGGGAAAGGTAGCCAATTGCTTGGCTACTAAGGGTTGAATAAAACATTGCTGGGCAATGGTTTTTCTTACCTCCATATGTATTGAAATGAAACACTGAGGGCAAGTTGAATGGTACAGCTAAGGAGACCTAACCCCTCCCTCCCCCCATACCTTTGCATAGGTGGAACCATGGTTCAATAGAGCTGGAGTATTTTTGGGGGCACGCAAAGTGATTTTGAGAAGGCAGGGACAACAGAAGTAGAAAAAGTTATTGGTTGTTTGCACAGATAAAAGAGGTTAAATCTGCAAGTAATCGTCCATATCCGCATCGTATTGCCTCTGATGGAATGCGGCGTGACCAGCCTGCCTTGTGGCCTATATTTAGCGATCGGTAGCAGGTCGACATACTATGATCACAATGATTAAGGGTTTCAAATTTTCTATGCTTGATAAGGTTCTCTCGATGAAGAATTGCTGATGCCTCAGTCATTGGCTAGGAGTTGATGTTATGGTTGTGCACAGGAACAGACTGTGCCTCCTAAAGCCAACCAGAGAACCTAATAATATCAAGGGTTCATTCAACAATACATGTAGTAAGGGCTAAATTATATTGTTGTGCTTAAGAAAGGGCTGATGGAATGTATTTTCAAATAAGGGCCTCACCGGGGGACTCTCTGGAGCTCCGGCTGTCCAGTTCGACCTTGGTTGTCCAACCTTTGTTGTGTCCAACTGTTGTGGAAAAGCTGACATTTGCATTTGTCTACCCACAATTCCAAACTGCAAGAGTTGCAAGTGTATAAAGATGTTTTAAATGAGATCTTGTTCTTTTAGAATTTGCAGAAAAGTTCTGTTTTTTTCTTCGTTTCATTGCCACTGTTGAAATAATCATCTCAGCACTGGGAGACTGAATCAGCACCAGACATAACATATTTCATTATGTCTCTATAAGCCTCATAGAGATATGGGCATGTTTTTACAGGGAAAGGACATTGGATGGGACATAGTGTAACACTCACAAAATAATGATATGGAAGTCTCTTAAGTCTGAAATGCCAAATAAAACAACAAAGCCAAAAATAAATAGTCTATTAGGGTTGTGTCATAAAACTCACAACCTTTACACCAGGTCTAGTAACCCATAGCAACTAACCAGGCCTTGTATTTCTAACTGATGGCCAGAAGAAGGGCATTCACCAGCACAAAGTAGAGACTGGATCTAGTGTGTCAGTACCTTGGATATATAGTAAGGGTCTTGCCTGTGAGTACTTAAGACTGTATAAGAGGTCCCTTGCCACTGGTTCTTAAAATACAAAAGAAAGAACATTGCCTTAGAGTACTTTGAAAAATAGAAGGGCAATGCTTATGAGTAATTAAGAGTATAAAGATATGGCCTTGCCCGTGAGTACTCAGACTATAAGGAAGGACATTGACAGTTAGAACTTTCTTGCCTGATGGAAGACTATAAGTAAGGACATTGCCCATGAGTACTTAGACTCTAAGACAGTGGTCCTCAAACTTGGCCCTCCAACTGTTAAGGAACTACAAGTCCCATAATGCATTTGCCTGACTATGGCTGTCAGACTCCATCATTGCATTGTGGGACTTGTAGTTCCTTAACAGCTGGAGGGCCAAGTTTGAGGACCACTGCTCTAAGGAATGTTCTTGCTTGTGAGTACTAAGACTAGAAGAAAGGACATTGCCTGTGAGTACTTAGATAATAAGAAAGGACCTTGCCAGTTAGTACTTAGACTTTAAGGATGTTCTTGCCTGTTAGAAGACTGTAAGGAAGGACATTGCCTGTGAGTACTTCGACTATAAGGAATCTTCTTGCTTATGAGTACTAAGACTATAAGGAAGGACATTGACTAGGAGTACTTCGTCTCGCTGCTTCACACCATGTGCCCTTGCAAGTGGTTCACCAGCCCACAGACAGTCCAGGTTTTACACAGTCAAACGACGGACTGGCCAACATGTCCTCTAGGAGAAATATATATTTTCATAACCTGGCCTGAGATTTGGACCAGTCATCTAGAATCACCATTGTGCAATATCTTTGGCAAGAATAAAGATATTTATTTTCAATAAAAGTCTGTGAAATGCCTTGCTTACGTGCAATTGTCTTTCTGTAACTCTTTTATTCTACGTAAAAAGGAAGTTCTCCTTAGCCATTCATATACTGACACCATTTATGTTAAAGTTTGGTGGCCAGAAAGCAGACTCACACTAAGGGTGACCTGGTACTGTTATTATTAAACCCCAGGTTTAGGTATAGATTGATGCAGAATACTTTTGCCATCTCCAATAAACAAAAAGTACGAGAAACAGATCTAACGAGAAGACATATTTCTGTATTAAAGGGTAACTAAAACCTGTACCATCCTAAAGGTTCTTCAAGCCATACAACAGTAATGATCCAGGTGTTGGGAAGGAGAGGTTGGACAAGCAGAAGACTTCATCGTTTTGGCCACAAAGAGTGGGTAGAAACCGAGTCATTATAACCACTGGAAAGGAAGGAAGTAATTAACTCTTACATAAAACACTTGCCATGGCCATGTTAAGACTTTATGTCTGAAGGAAAGAAACTGGAAGAGGCGGAAGTTCCCTGCATTGAGACATGCACCGCGTCGCATGTGATTCATACAGAAAGAAATGCGGCTGTCGCTGAACTGAAACCACCTTCCATTCAGTCTTCTACTTCAACCATAATGGAATCAAAAGCCTCGCTGAAAGATGGAACTGAACATTTTTGTTGTTCACCTGAGGCTTTTTAAGAAGACTATGTTTGGGCAGCATAAAACATAGATGCAAGTTCGTACGTTATGAGAAAACAAGACGCCCAGCCATTCGCATCGCGAGGAGAAGGACAGAAGGAGCTGCACCCTTGGGTTTTTATTAGGAACAATAGGAACGTCCCACTTTGGTCTCGTGTTTGCTCTCTATTTTGGACCACTAATGTATTAGGTTTACAGTCTTGATTTTTTTTGTTCTAATTGTGATGTCAATGGGGCCCATCGGTATATTTGTAAGCCCCTATTCATTTAGTTATGACTTATTATTCAGCACTTTGAAGACAAGCGCTCACAAGTGTCAATGGGGCTCATTTATAAACATAAATTTGAACCTGGGCAGTAACCCATGGCAACCAATCAGATGATTGCTTTCATCGCTCAACCTGCAGCTGGCTGAAAAAAGCTAATCACGGATTGGTTGCTATTGGTTAATGCCCAAGTGCAAATTTGCCCATGGTTTATAAATGACCCCCATTGTGTTTTGGGAATTAGTCTATACAGAAATGGCGGCGTTCATAGCCGAGCCAAGAGATACGGGCACCAAAGGTCAACCACAATCTGCATACAGCTCCCTGTTTATTACCACCCATCTACAATGCAGAGGATGGGAACCAATGGGAATGTCCACCCTTCCTACCCTGCTTAACCCTAGACTCAGCTGGATGGGTCTATTAATTTCATGCTTATCTCTACCCAGAGTCATGATGGAGCGAGAAGAAATCTCCAAAACTGCATCTGATCCATCGACATTTGGACCCAAGAAGTTGCCTCCTCTAAAGACTTCATACAGGGGTATCACCCATAGTCATTACTAGTGTGTAGGACCCATGGACCCTGAGATTCACAAGGGTGGACACCAAGACCTATTCTTTTTCCATGTTCAGAGGAGCATGAGATCCATAAACATCCACTGCTTAGAAATGTAGAAAATGTAACTGTATGGCAAAAACATATATAATACATGTACTTTAGACTCCGCCCCCGAGGAGCATTCAATCAAATTACTCTACAGGGGTCAGCTTCAGCCACAGCTAGTTTATCTTCAATATGTTTTCCAGACAAAGGTTAATTGACACTGCATCTAGTGTGTGTGAATGTGATAGGGGCCATAGATTGTAAGCTCTTCTGGGTCAGGAGACAGGATGTATAAGCTCTGTAATGTGAATACATCATAGTGTCTACAGGCTCATCTCATATAGAGTACTGATTGGTATCAAACCCAGGAGCCCAGGTCTACAAGGCAGCAGACTTAGTAACCCCTGAACCCCCAGGTATTAAAGGTAATGAAAATCTGAGAGTGTCGGGGGGGGGTGGTTATTTTCAGGCAGAGTGAGCAAGTTTGGCTGCGCTTGAGTGAGGTTTGGCCAAGGAGTACTTGTTGGTGAAAGAAGAGGTGTGTTGGCTGCAGTTGCCCCATGTCAAGCTCTTGTTACTAAGTCATGGTATAATTAGAAAGGCTATTCATAGCGCAGCACTGCTTTCCACATGCACGGCTACTCAACTAATGTTACAGGTAAGAGCTGGTTTGTTGATGGCCCTGCCCCATAGCACTCAATAACCGAGCTGCAAATAGATTGCGTTAGGGACATGGGGCCTATAAATCACCCACACCAAATGTCCATCATGTAAAAACCAGGGCAAGACTCTGGAATAACAAATGTGGTCTCCTACAAACGCATTCCACACGTGCCTAGGGCTGCTCTTGCTATTACAGTTGGCCCTGCTGTTTACTAGACTATGAAACTTCTTTCTCTCTGATTGGCCACAACTTGGTTCTTGCCCCGTTACACACAGACACAAATTTTATCTACAAGGCTATTGGTCAGAGCAGAGCAGGGCAGGTTAGAGGAGAACATCAGTAGACTTTACTCTCCCAACAATTAGTCTCCATTGGTCTTTAGTTTGATTATTGCCCAGGGGTTGAATGCTGCTTTGCTCCAGCAGGTATAAAGGCTGGCAATGTATTGAGCAGACACCTATACTATATCAGCACGGGAAACGAAATTCAGCCTACAAGAGATATATTATCATGTTGCAAGTGAAATGGACTCACCGTGGTGGGACATTTTTCAGCAGATCTTTTTTTT
>CM044445.1:5498380-5508590 GCA_024363595.1 Xenopus borealis
TAGAAGAGTGAAAGGGTTAATGTACAGGGTCAGCTCTGTGTAGGCATCAATTTCCCACCCTATAATAAATAAAAAGCTGCCCTTGAATTATTGATTGCGGTGCTTTGGAGATTTGGTTACGTGCATGTTTATTAAAGACCCGACGCCTGCTTATAATTAAGGCCTGGGGGAGCCCTGCTGTATAGGGGCAGAGCTAAGGGACAGGGAAAGCAGTAAAATATAGATCTGACAGACGCAAGGGAGGAAGTGCCCATTGTTTCCTCTCCGCAAGCGAATGAACATTAATAAAAGGGCACAGGAAGGACACGGTCAGACATTTCCATTGTTGGATATTAATTTGGGGTTACTAGGGAAAGCAAGACACTTTCCTCAATCCACTTTTATTGTGACATGTACTGTCTGGGCCTGACTGCACCTATATGGCCTAAGGCAACCAGTATGGAAGCTCCCGCCATATGTACAATACCTGTCTTAGTGGGGCTGGTGAAGCTGAATCCCTGGGAGGCCACACTGCCGCCTGCACTGAATGTCCCCGAGGGTTTATCCCCAAACGATGACCCGCCAAACCCAAAAGCCTTGGCTCCACTGTTTCCAAACAGGTTGCTGGAATCTGCAATTAACAGGGAGATCAGCAGTTCTGACAAATGTCTGGACAAATGTCTGGTGCGCACCACAGGTCACGTTCAATACTCTTTACCTACACTAGCCCACTGAAAGCTGATGGTTAAAGGGATCCTGTCATGGGAAATTTTTTTTTCCCAAAATGCATCAGTTAATAGTGCTGTTCCAGAAGAATTCTGCATTGAAATCCATTTCTCAAAAGAGCAAACAGATTTTTTTATATTTCATTTTGAGATCTGACATGGGGCTAGACATATTGTCCATTTCCCAGCTGCCACAAGTCACGTGACTTGTGCTCTGATAAACTTCAATCACTCTTTACTGCTGTACTGCAAGTTGGAGTGATATCACCCCTCCCTTTCCCCCACCCAGCAGCCTAACAACAGAACAATGGGAAGGTAACCAGATAACAGCTCCCTAACACAAGATAACAGCTGTCTGGTAGATCGTTTTGAAAAAAACATGTTTTCCCATTCCCTTTAAAGGTAACGAATAAGAACATTAAAAGTGTAGCCTCAAGGAGCAGTTTTTTTTTTGGCTGCTGGTGTCGGTGACCCCATTGGACAGTAGGAAAGAAGCAGAAGACTTGATTTGAAAACTAAAAAAAAGTTGCTAGAAATAAGCCATTCTATTAATGAACCACCTTGTTAAACTGTAAAACCAGGTGTGTTGTAAAGGTGACCTATCCCTTTAATGCAAGAAAGGAACCCCTTGGAGTTTTGCAGACATCTGCAATGCAGAGAACATTCATCAAGGAGATCCAATAATCCGACAGCAGAAACCCTGTATGACCTACTTGAGCTGCAGTCCTCATGTTAACTATAAATGCGTTGGTCCCTGTAAATATGCCATTGCTTGTATTAAGAGACTCACAATCTGTTTAGTTGGAGAGAGTTTCAGCTGTAACAAGTGGCACTTACTAGATGCACCAGCTGAGCCAAAACCAGAGGAACCTGGGGACCCAAAAGGATTCTTGTTGGCCGCCTCCTGGCTGGGTTTTGCTCCGAGGCCACTGAATAAGCCTCCGGTACTTGCTCCGCCGCTGCCTGCTCCAAACAGGCCCCCGCTGGAAGACGATGGCTGCTGCAGAAACACAGAAGAAAGGGTTCACTTTGGATTTATTGTGAATTAAAGCATACACATGGTGCTACTTATACGCATATATCCTGACCCCAGCACAAGGACATAATGTAGGCCTAGGTTCTGTTGTATACTAACACATGCTTTAAGGTATCAGGAAAGCTTTTGTGCACTATGGGAAATGTGCTGCTTAAAGGAAAACTAAAGCCTAACTAAAGAAGTAGAAATTCTGTGTTGGGCTTCTGTACCAGCCCAAGGCAACCACTCTTAAGCAGTAAAGATCTGTGTCTCCCCCCAGTAGATGCCCCAGTAGCTCCCCATCTTCTTTTCTGCTGATTCACATGCTCTGTGCTGCTGTCACTTACTGAGCTTAGGGACCCACTCACAATATACAGTACACACAGAATAGAAATTCATTTTAGGGTTTAGTTCTCCTTTAAACACTTGGCAGTGCCAAGAAATGCTCTAGAAAATGTTCCCGATTGCAGGGTTGCCTGGCAATGGTAAATGTTATCATATATATTAGCGCACCCTCACCTGTCCAAAGACACTGGAGCTGCCGCTCTGCGATGGATTGAACAAGGAACCAGAAGTGCCAGAAGCAAAGCCTACAGAAAGAGAAACAATGACTGTCTGGTACATATATCTGATGCCACTTAAAGGATTGTTCAAGGCAAAGAAAAACTGGGTAAATAGATAGGCTGTGCAAAATAAAAAAAAAAGTTTCTAATATAGTTATTTAGTCAAAAATGTAATGTATAAAGGCTGGAGTGACTGGATGTCTAACAGAATAGCCAGAACATTACTTCCTGTTTTGTAGCGCTCTTGGTTTCCGCTGATTGGAAGTAATCAATCAATGACTTGTGGAGGGCCACATGGGTCATAAATGTTGCTTTTGAACCTGAGCTGAATGTGGAGGATCAATTGCAAACTCAATTAACAGTTATGGCCCCCCCTTATAGTCGGTGAGCTGAAAAGCAGAAAGTATTGTTCTGTTCTGTAAGACATCCAGTCACCGAGCCTTTATACATTACATTTTTGACTATCTATATTACAAATGTTTTTATTTAACACATACAATACCCAGATTTTATTTGTACACTGAACTGTTCCTTTAAGGCACAAAATGTATAGTTGGGTCGCATAACCTCACCTGCTGGTTGGCCGAAACCAAACGATGAGGTGGTGGTTGTAGAGACACTGGCACCTCCAAACACAGGGGCAGCTTGTGGAAATGTGGCACCCTGCCCAAAGACTGGGGCAGTGCTTTGTCCAAAGAGTACTCCTGAAGTGGACGTGCCACTAGTATTGGAAGGCTGCCCAAAAGAAAAGGAAGTAGCGCTGCTGGTGTTTGTGGAACTCCCAAAAACGCTGCCAGCGCTAGATGTAATGGCTGATGCTGCTGGTTGCCCAAATGCAGGCTGGGTTCCAAAAGTAGGCTGTGCAAAAGGTAAACTACTTTGGGAGGTGGCAGGACCTTTCCATAAAGAAGGAGCTTGACCAAAAGAGGGCTGTCCAAAGCCTCCGTTTCCACCTGTCGTACCAAATGCAGATGTGCCAAATCCTGTGCTTGTACTGGTTGATGTACTACTGGTTGGTTGAGCAAATGGAGAGGGAGTTGCACCAGAAGCTAGTGCTTGGCCAAATACTGGAGCTGACGTTGTAGTTGCAGTTGACGGAGCAAATGCAGAACTTGCAGCAACTGGTTGTCCCGTTAGAGAAACAGTCTGTGCACTTTCAGTGGCAACAGGGGGTGCAGTTGTAACCAGCACAGGCAGCTGGGATGTAGGACCTCCAGCCGGGGTACTTGTTAAAGGGGTTTGAGACGCAACCACTGTGGATGTGAAAGGTACATTCTGACCTGAAATGACGGAGGTAGGGATTGCGGGAACGGCAGCTCCTTCTACCTTTGAATCAGCAGTAGAAGGAACTGCAAGAGTCGGTACAGGTGGAGGCAATGCAGTGGCAGTTGTTGCTGCAGGGGTCACTGAGGCAACCTGTTCAGCAGCTGACTGAGTGGTCAGTGCTTGTTGCTGGGAAGAGGGTGAATCTGCAGGTTCAGACACAGGTTTTATTGGCTGTTTAACATCCAGTCCACTGTTGATGGGAACTGAAGGAGTTGTTGTTGTTGCTGGAGTTGTTGTTGCTGGAGCTGCTGACACCAGAAGGCTTTGGAAAGAGGCTGGAATTACAGAGGAAGCTCCTGTAGTAGAAGTGCTCTGTGGCATCCCAAAAGTGAAGGCTGGCTTGCTACCACTTTGGGTGAATGCACTCGCTGTGGATCCAGCGCTTGTTAACTGCACATTTCCAAATAAAGAAGCAGAGGTGCTGCTGGCCTGGGAGGGTGTTTCTCCAGTCTTTGCAGGCTGGGAGGCACTAGCGAAACTAAACAACACAGAGCTACTGGGTAACTTGACTGGCTGTGCAGCGGGGGGTGCTTTGGCCACTTCTGCCTTGGATGCCTCATCAGCCTGACCAACTCGTAGGCCCGAGAAGCTTCCCAAGGTTTCTCCACCTGAAAACCCTTGAAAGAGGCCCTCCCCGGGTTTGCTGCTTGCTGTAACAGTGCTAGTAACAGTTGCTGAAGTCGACACGGCTGTAACCACACAGGGTTTGCTCAGTGTGGGTTCCACAATGGAGGTACTAGAGGAGGCTGGTTTAAGTGATGCAAAGGAAAACGATCCTTCTGATCCTAAAGACTTGCCGGTTGCTCCAAACACAAAGGAGGATGGTTGGTTAGAATCCCTTGCAGTGGCACCAGAACCTGAAAGAGGAGAAGAGAAAATTGCAGTTCAAGATTTCACCATGCAAAGAGATCTAGTGGAGCAGGTTTCACTAATAACAGGTTACAGACTGAAAGACAACAAAGATTCCTGCACCAAGGAAACCCGACCTTCTTAAATTTTTAATTGTGCCTCTGTCGCTGTCGGGGGGTCAGGCTTTAATGCAATCTATGCAACTGAGGTCTGTTCCAGACAGCCTTTTAACATTTTGTCATCGATGTAGGGTCAAACTGGGCCAGCGGGACACCGGGGAAACACCCGGAGGGCCCCAGCACCCAGGCCTGCTTTCTTTCTGCACATGGGAACACCATTGTAGTGCTCCCTACCCTACCAAAAGCGTGATTGCGTCTGCAAGGAATAAGTGAGAATGGGGGGAAGTGGGTGGTGGCCTACGTGACTGGGGTGGGGCACTAGCCCCATTGGGTCCCGGGCACCCTAGTCCGAATCTATGGTCTTGGCAACTTTTCCCTAGAACTGAATGCCTGGAGATGTGTAGAGAAAAGTTTAAGAAACACTGTTTTTAGCTTGGTTCTTCTTTTACGCATGAGACAAGTGATGCTTTGCTTGATTAGAGAGGGCGATTAAACATGGAAGAGCTTTGTTTTGCATCCTTGGGATAATCAACCCTGCGCTAGATACTCCAAGCGGCAGTAATTCATTCAGTTGCAGGACTCTGCTCTGATCACAGCTCAGTAACTGCACTGCAAGAATCAAACGCATCATATGATGTCACTGTGAGCTCATCACTGTGCGTCTTAGCCCGTTATACAGAGGTGCTGCATTTATGCTTTTATAAAAAAAAAACTATTTTCCAGGGCGAGTTACCTGCAGAGCTGCTTCCAAGGGCTGATGTAACAGGAGTGACATTGCTGAAACTGAAACCACTGCTGTGAAGACAAAAATAAAAAGATTAGGAATGAGGAGGATTTCTTTTCCTGGAACAACTAACTTCTCTACGAAAGCATTTGTCTGCTTCAGGGGCACTACAATCCTGGTATGCATTATTCCAAGACACTGTCGGAATATTTAAAGGAGGACTTAAGCTCAAGTAAGTAATGAGCTTACTATAAGGGCAGTATATAAAATAGAGATTTCTAGCCATATTCACGTTTAGGCTTTAGGTCTCCTTTAATACAAACTCCTAGCATGATTCTCTTTAGTCATACTAATGGATGCTTTTTTTTTTTCCCTTCTACACAGTGATATCTCTTCTAACATAGAGAGAGACTGCAGTGAAAATGTCACTTACGTTGCAGGAGAAAAGGAAACTGGTTTGTTGACCTGTGAGGTGGATGGTGCAGGAGCCTGGGTAACTGGAAGGTCAGATTTTGGGATTGCTTGTGCTATGGGAATAAGAGATAGTCATTATACCCCCATTGTCCAGTCCAAAAGTGCTTGTAGTCTTGATGGTATATCATAAAATCTGCAGTGAATCGCAAGTCCTGCAACCAATTCCACTGCTAGTTCATAAAACATACAAATCCATTGCTCCATCATTGCCACTCACCTGCAGCTTTGTTGGGATTGGATCCCTGCCATGTTTGAGGAGAAATGCTGGTGGCAGATGCAGGTACAGGCTGATTCTTTAAAGGACCAGCTGGGACGGCCTGGGAAGTTTTAAGAGTCATTATGAGAAATGCAGCTGATAAATAAGAGTAAATGCAAAGTTAATTCTATATATAGTAAAGGCAGTAAACCTATAGAGCTAGTATAGGCATATTTCCCCCACATCTGCCCATGCAAGGTCATGAAGTTTGACTCAGTTACTCAAACCATGACCTGTAAGTGGGGTCCCTAATAGGCACCATATTTGGACTGCAGTCAGTTTTTCCAGAAAGAATATCCAAACTGCCATGGCTGTAAACAGGGAGCCATAACCAAGCTGAAAGGTATACAGGCAACATAGGGTTAAGAACCCATCACTGGGCATACTAGTGAATCACCAGGGTTGCTTAAAGCATTAGGAAACAACTGTCAAGCAACCGAATAACATAGGAAGGAAAGCAGAATATTTCAAGGGTAGAGAAGGACTCAATACCTGTCGTGCTGGGGCAGAACCAACTGTGGCCAAAACTTGATGAATCACCTGGGCGGCTGATTGGGGAACTGTAGGTCTGTTAAACAAAACACAGATCAATTTGGTTGAAATGTATGTGCGGCAGCACAGTATTTTCCATTTTACATGAAGCTCCCTAAGGAACATGATCATGTTATTCAAGACAGTAGGATTTCATTCAATTTGTCCACAGGTATATGGTGTGGTTTGTAAAAGCAGACTGCTGGAAGATTAGCTTTAGCTTCAGACAGAGCGATGGTGCCACCTGCAGGTTGGTGGGATTTAACGCTTACCCTATCACTGTGGGAATGGTTGGTCCAGGCCCGTTATTCTTTAACTCTTTCACGTTGACAACTTGGGGGACGGTCTGTAAGGTGGATTCGGTCAGAGAGGCAGCTGCAAAATAAGATAGGCGGGTAAGTTCCAGCAGAGGATATAGATACTTAATAAGCAATAGATAAAGAAGAATTCAACATCAAGGGAGGGCACTCCCAATTGAAATTACAGCAAAATGCTTTAAGAGGTGTAAATAACCCAAAGATTCCCCTTGACAAAGGGGGAAATGTTGGGGTTGGTCTCATTGCTGGCAAGTGTATCTGCTGCTTGCCGTTTCTTTCTGCCCTGATTTTATAATCGTGTGGTATGTATTTCTATTTGATGATATTGCTGAAAATATAGATTTGACAGAAAACTACCATTTGTGTATAATTATTTTTTTTTTTATACCGCATTGTGTTTGCGGTTTCTTGGAGTGTGCAAATCCAATATTTGGAGAATTACCTGGAATCTGGGTGGCAGTTTGTCTTCTTATTGCAGCCACAGCAGCTTTTTGAGCAGCGGTCACGGTGGGGGCGCCATGTTTGACAGTCTTGGTGGCCAGCATTGTGCTATCTGCACCTTGTGGAATCACTCTGATAGACTGTGCTGGAGCTACAGCTGCAACAAATAGAATTCAAGGAATCGGAAGCATTAAAGCAATATTCCACATTAAACAAATGATGCTCTCTTCCATTTGAAGCTGTGCTAGGAATTAGCTTGTGGCTGCAGTCGAACCCTGTCACTATAAGGCACTAGATATGTCTCAACCCCACCCCAATTAGCGTCAGGCTGCATCAAGCGTAAATGTACTTTGGGTCCCATACACAGGTACACACGCTGCGGATGTCTGTAGAGGCCTAACAGGCAGGTTACATTTGAAGTGTAATAAATAAATTCTGTGCAGGCAGATTGTACAGCTGCAGGAGTCCGTTTGCTTTGAAAACTCCAAATCTTCCACCTTTGTCCCATAGGCTCAATATATAAAGCTCAATTTATTTTTCTCATGCCTTATACATTAATTCAATACAATATTTTCCATCTACTAATAAGTACTTACGCGTGCTTGTAGCAGGGTGCAGGCCAGACTGAAAGGGTATTGAAGCTGTGCCGAGGCCAGGCTGCAAAGATGTTGTACGGGCCACTGGGGCGTGCTTGGGTACCCGAACAGGGGTGCTCTCGGGTGGAGGGGTCTCCTGCCTTTCTATTTCTTTAGGGGGAGGGTTCCTATTTTCATTTTCACCCACATCTGACAGAGAAGACGTTGAGCTCACATCATCCAGATCTTCAAAGAAGCTCGGGGCCAAGAATGCAGAACGGGAAAGATTGGCTGCAAGGAAATGTGTCTGTTTCAGTGTATATTCAGGTTCTTTTGAAATCTGAGGGCTCTGCTTTAGCAAATGTATGTCATACACGCCTGGCACCCTCCATTCCAAGCAGTAGTAGCAAAATCAAGCACTTCAGACAAAGGTTAAAGAATTCTTAGCTTTGGTTATGTCTTCCACTTGCCTTAGTCACAGGGATTGATCGGTACAAGTATAAAAAGAAACTTTGGGTCACAGAACATATGACATTCTGTCGTAAAGCACAGCAAAAGTGCTGTACGCAGGTAAGAAACAGATAAATGTATTTATGCTTTAATGATTGATTATTCACAGGGAGTTTTCAAGTTACTTCCTACCAATTAATGGAAAGGTACCTGGAGCCAGAGATCGAACTGGAGGAGTTTTCCTCTTAGTTAGGAAGTTTCTTAGCTGACTCTGCTTCACTGGGGACAGCTTGGCTGCAAATGGACAAAGAACAGCTTAAGTCAACAAAACTGTAGCAACACAACACTTCCCAAGAGAATGACCCAGCAGAACAAGCCAATTGCCACAGATTAGGTCCAAAAGCATCCCCTCTTTCATTAGGGGTAGACAGTTATAAGGAAACATAAGGAATTCCTGCTCGAGTTTGTAGAGCAGTAACAATGCTCAGACAATAGGACACCATTGTAAGGAAAGACACAAAATGTATTTATGTAGAAATACAAAGTTGGTCAGTATGATGCACCTTTAAGAGCAGTAAACATCTGGTCAGAGTGAAACGAGTAAATGCGGTTGGACTTTTGGATCAACTGAGTCATACCCTTATAAAAACAGGAAGCTGAAGCCAGAAATCTGTTTTCTCCATAAAACAAACCCAGTGGAAAGAGTCAGTCGTGCACAGAGCACAGAAGGCGGTCAGGAAACAGGACCAGCCCCATATTGAAAACATCAGAAGTCTGGTAATGGCATAAATGGGAATTGGATTAAGAAAATCCCTCACTTTGTAACCTTTTTATGGGCGAAATGGTTATTGGTTTCCCCTCTGTAGGCCTATTGTTCTTTCTCTACTTCCTTACTGGACACCGACTATTTAGTGATTCAACATGGAGTAGTAACTAAGTATATTACTTACCAGGCAGTTTTGGCTGTGGCTTTGTTTGTGTGTCTATGGTGGTCTGGGACAAGGTCTTCTGCATGTTTTCCAACTCCACATCAAAACTGCAAAGCGGGAGAGCAAGGATTTGTAACAAATAGGAGGTAGTGCCATGTCAACAAAGGCCATTTAACATTCAAATCAAGAGATGATCATCATTTTGTTTTATATATTACAAGGAAGTTATGCTGAGCTTTACAATGATTTCAAATGAACAGGGATTTTACAATAGTTAAATAAACAAGGGGTAAAAAAAAAAAATAGGATCAGAGGACACAAGAGCAAGATTCAAAACAAGTTTTGCAGGGGCTGTAGGGAAACTTTCCCCGAGATTGGAATTCTTGATTGGGAAGATGAATAAAAGATTGTCTCACCTCTTGGTGCTGGAGTCTGGCACGTTCCACTGAGAGATCCGGTTGTATAAGCGCAGTTTCTGCAGGCTTTCCACCAGTTGCTCTAACTTTGGTCTTTGCTGGTTGATGATCTCTTGGTGGTTTGCCATCGTGTTGAATAAGGTCTCGCGCTCAGGAATAATAATGCCCCTGAAATCATCATCAAGATAGGTTTGAAAATGTCTGCTTTTAATGTGGATACTATAAACAGGAGCCTAAAGTAGACTGGCTATTGTTGAGTAAGGGCCCTGCCTTTTTTAACCATGAGCCATTTTTTTTTTTCAAATGTAAAAAAAAAAAGTTGGAGAGCAACATAAGCATGCAAATTTTCCTTGGGGTGCCAAATACGAGTTGTAATTTGTGATTGGTAGCCCCTGTGTGGACTGGAAGTCTACAAGCAGGGCCATATTTATATATATTAGGCAACCGAGGGCCTGTGTCTAGGGCAGTGATTTTCAACCTTGTGCCTCCAGCTAAGGAACTACAAGTCCCACAATGCAATG
>CM044445.1:5548042-5564957 GCA_024363595.1 Xenopus borealis
CTCCACTGCACTGATGTTGCAATAATTCCAATCACAATTACTCCAATGTCCTGGCCCAATTTCCCATCAAGTCCAAACGCCAAGTCACATGAAGCCAAGGTTGGCTCTGCTGATCATCCCCAGTTGCAAAACACCCTTATTAAATTCCTATTTGTGCTTTGCATGAAATGTAACCAGCAAGTTCAGCTGAGAGGTGCAAGCGTGAGCCTAATCTTCCCCAATATATTGTCATTTTCAGATGATCCTGCTGTAAGTGGAGATGGTAGAAAGCTATCGCTAAACTCCACGTTGCTCCTATGGGAAATGTATCTTGTTAGGGCCATAAAAATGATTTTTAAAGCTTTGACATCATATTTGAAAGGTGGCGAGGCACTTGCAATGTTTTTTAATGTTTGAATGCTTTGCACTGATAGAAGTCTCTGATATGTCTGGCTGTGGAGTAGAGCAGGCTTCCAACAAGCAGAGAATAATAAAGATTTAAGGAGGTATCACTTCTTCTAAAGACTGGGATCCCGAACCAGTGGCTTGCAAGCAACATGCTGCTCACCAGCTTGAATTTCAGGATTAGGGCAAATTTTGTTTGCATAAAAACTAGGGGTAATGCCACATAGGGACAACAAAATAGCTATTATTTGGCTTTTTTTTTCATGCTTCTTTTGCCCCCCAACTCTTTTTACATTTGAATGTGGCTCACGGGTATAAATACATGGGGACCCCTGTCTTAAAGAGAACAATCGCTGTATAGTCGCATGTAAGTTCTCCAAAATCTATAGAAGGATCTTCCATTCAATCTACTCTTAGAGGTCCAACCTTTGGCCAGGGCCCTCTTTAGCACAAGGTTACAGATATAGAACGACATTGGTGTAACAGTCATTCAGCCATAGTTTCAAGAATGTTAATATCTATATATATTTACCCCAATTCTCAGCTCACCCGACCTTCATGCAGGACTTTCCAGCATATCTAGGAGAAGAAATAGGAATTCCTCACAAATCACACCCTAAGTGGCCTTCAGGTTCAACCCTACTCCTACTCTAAGTCCACCCTGAGAGGACACCCCCCGCAATTTGGGAAACACTGAGCTATATCTATGTTGGTCATCATGCTGTGCGCCAAATCAGGCTAATATGATGTCTGAGCCTTAAGACCGAAGATTGAATGAGTCTATATCTATGCAGACTATTGGCCGGTACTGTCCAGCAGTCAAAATCTGCTCAAGTACACCTCCTTAAAGGGCAAGTAAAGGCAAACCTATCTCCATTAAACTTTAATTAAAAAATGTCTACTGTTTTTATTAGAAACCTGACTGTATGCAGTGAAATTCTCCCTTCATTTACTGCTGTGGATAGGAATTGTCAGACGGTCCCTAACTGCTGTGCAGGGAAACAATCATACTTATGAACAGCAGGGGGAGCCCCCACCTTACTTCCCATGCAGAACTCCAGCAGCTTTGTTTGTTACCCTGTAGGGCAGTTGGCGACTGTGTAGAGATTTGTATTGGATTTTATTTTTGCCTTTACATCCCCTTTACAACTCCAGTTGCTGGGACAAAGATCATGGAGCCAGATTTAAACAGATAAACTGGAATTCTATTCGGAGGATTATTTTGCTGCAGCCACTGGTTCTGCAGAGTTGGAGACAGTTTGTATTAAACAATAGAAAAACTATAAAACCCACATTAGATTCCATGACAACACAGGACCCAGTGCAGTCTGTATATTCCGATTATTAATCAGTCTTGCTGTATCGGCTTCTGGCAGATATTATTTGACTTGTGCTGTTTTGATCATTTATGATGTTCCCTAAGCTTAGCCCAGATCACACTGAGCATGTGTATGTAGTCTAGTCTTGCAAAGAAGTATAAGAAAGTTACAAGATGACAGCCCCCTGTGGCCAACTTTGAAAGCATAAATCATTTGTTTGATTAGGCTTGTGGTGCAGTAAGTTCATGTTTATGTTTAGTATACAAAATACAGCATTTCTACCCTTATTCTATTTTACACTTTCCTCATCCTTTATGGTCAAGATGATAACAAAGTATCGAAGTTTAAGTTTTCCATAGCATTCTGGGAATTATATAACCCCTGCAATACTGAAGCCAGGCTTAATAAAATTGTAGGCAATATCCAAGTAACTATGAGTGTAATGTTGAATCCTGGGACCCCCAATAAAGGGTAACTTTGTGCCACTGGACTGGGGTATTGTTGGCTGTACTTGATGGCTCCTGAATGCTGTCTGGACTTTATTATTATTGGACTTCTGCCAACAGACTCTGCCCCTTGTAGTAAAACCACTGGCAATGCGTATTATTACACTTGTCCAGTTAATTAGAAAAAAGTAGCATAAAATGAATCTGTGGACTCAATCCAAATGAAGCACATCTGCAGCTAAATGCTGATTTCTGTGCGTTTTTTTGTATATCAGCAGAACCTCTTCCTGACATGATTCATGTTTAAGCTAATAGGATCTAAAATTAAAATCCTGGAGGAAAACATTGTTATAACATTAACAGCAATTAAACGTTCATTTCTGTTAGAGGGATGCTTTTAATCGCCGTTACCAACTTCCCCTTTGTTTGTAGAGCCGAATAAGAAAAGCAACGCGCAAGTTTCTGTCTAACGTGTTTAATATTTCCCTTTGTTAAATCATACAAGTCGTTTAGTATCGGAAAATAAAAACAAGCGCTTCTGATCGTATACACAAGTCTTTACAAAATATACAGAGGTAAAAATATCAGAAACGTTTCAGGCCCCCGGAAATCTGAATCTTACTTTCTTAAGAGAGCGATTTTATACAGGACGTTAAAGGCTATACATTGGCTCATTATAGGCTCAAAAGAACTGATGCTCTAATTTAATTGGACAGGAAATAAAAAGAGCATTGCGTTAGATGAGAAGAGACACTAGGGGGCACCACATTCAGGATAAATTCATCCCATGACTGAATTCTTCTCCAAGGCCCCCTCTACCCAACAACTGCACCCTATAATAAATAAGACTTCTATGTGATTTACAAGCAAACAAGATGGCCGCATGACACCGAGATGAAGAAGAGGCAAGATGAGAAGGTTGCATCCGCAGACCTTTAAGGCACATGGTATACTGGAGTGCGCCCACATGGTATACTGGAGTGCGTCTTTTGCAACAGCACCCCATAACACTTGGCTTTGTGTTGGCAGGAAAGTAGCACTGGCCGCCGTGCTGTCACTCGCTTGGTCTCCTTCATGGAAGGCTGCTGATGTCTCTCTTGGGTGGTGGACCCTTTGGCTTGGGACATGTGACTTCATTTTTTCCCTCAAACATCATGATACTGGCAATAAGGCAAAGAAAAAGAAAAAACACATGATTTTTTTTTAAAGTTCTGCAATTATATTTACCAATATCTTTAAAACAATTGACATCTTTGTTCAGCCCCACTTTTTCTGGGGCCTGACTTCGATTATGGCTGTTTTTTTGTTTTGAACAGTATAAACACCAGCACCCAGAAGGCCAATTCAAGCGGGGTGAACCCCTGCAACTTTATTCGTCAAGATTTAGCGTTTCGGGGGGCCAACCCCTTCATCTGACGTCAAGATGTAATGTTTCTGGGACCAACCCCTTCATCTGACGTCAAGATGTAATGTTTCAGGGACCAACCCCTTCATCTGACGTCAAGATGTAATGTTTCAGGGGCCAACCCCTTCGTCTGACGAAGGGGTTTGCCCCCGAAACATTAAATCTTGACTAATTAAGTTGCAGGGGTTCGCCCCGCTTGAATTGGCCTTCTGGGTGTTGGTGTTTATACTGTTCCAGATTGTGGAGAGTGGCTGATCTCTTTAGCCAGTGACTGGGCTGTTGTGTTGGAGAGGCAGTGTGAAAATGGGTAATTTGTGTTGTGCAATTGTTTTTTGTTTTGGTCATTTTGTGGTTTGTATGTTGCTTGGGTCTCTTCCAAACGTTAAAGTTTCCTTCCACAGTCCGAAAATGATTATCTACAGAAAAGTCTGTGCATTCTGACATATGTATGAGCAGGAGCTACCATAGCGTTTACTGCAAAGGCATTATGCCTTACTGACATGGCTATTTCAGCATCTATTTTACACTGATGATGGTTTTTCCATTGTTGAGGTATTAATGATGAGCCAAAGCCATCAATATTGCATATTTTTTCTCTAATATAGGCCATTAATTTGTTTTATGTAGTCTATACAGATAACCTTTGGCCTAGGCAAGCAGTATGTGCACAATTTATTATCCATCATCTGGCACCCACTACTTGCAATATCTACCAACCCTGGTGGAATTAAAAATAGGGATAATCTAGACCAATCACCGAGAAGTCTCAACAAACAGAATGAGGGCAATTTTTGGGTTTGGGGTAACTAAATCATGACGTTGGCTGAACCAAATCTGGATCCATATTTTCATATGTAAATTAGGGGTACGAAAACAAGAATTTTTTCCACTTTTTCCTTTCCTGCCCCTAATTTGTATAATACCCCAGAACACACATCAGGACGAATACAGCAGCAATTTTATGCTAATACCCCAGAACACACATCAGGATAAATATAGCCGCAATTTTATGCTAATACCCCAGAAAACACATCAGGATAAATAGAGCTGCAGTTTTATGCTAATACCCCAGAACACACATCAGGATAAATACAGCGGCAATTTTATGCTAATACCCCAGAACACACATCAGGATAAATATAGCCGCAATTTCATGTTGATACCCCAGAACATACATCAGGATAAAGATAAATACAGCGGCAATGTTATGCTAATGCCCCAGATAACACATCAGGATAACAACAGCAGCAATTTTATGCTAATACCCCGAACACACATCAGCATAATACAGCAGCAATTTCATGTTGATACCCCAGAACACACAGGATAAATACAGCGGCAATGTTATGCTAACATAACAAATCAGGATAACAACAGCAGCAATTTTATGCTAATACCCCAGAACACACATCAGAATAAATAGAACAGCAATTGTTTCTAAATACCCCTGAACACACATCGGTATTTTTATGTTAATACCCCAGAACACACATCAGAATAAATACAGAAGCAATTTGATGTTAATACCATAGCACACACATCAGGATAAATACAGAAGCAATTTTATCTAAATACCCCAGAAAATACCTCAGGATAAATGCAGTAGCAATTTTAAGGTAAAACCCCAGAACAAGTGGCAGTATAAGTGCCATGGCAGCTTAATGTATAATACCCTTTCCTGTTTGATATAGGAAATTATTATTTGTTGGTTTGGGGAGTCGTTGCCTCCTCAAGCCTTCATTAAACTCTGCCCATGCCCAGGTCCTTTCCACTAAACTCTGCTTCTTTGGGGACCCCATGATTTGGAACTGTCCTGCCTAAATTGGGGCTATTGGTGCTGTATGCAGGAAATAAACACACTTTTGGTGCTCTGAGACTTACATTTGTTCACTGAAGGTTGTGTGATTTCTAGGAATCCCCATATTAGATTCATGGATTCAGAGTTCATTGTATTAAGCGAAAAGCTATGTAAAGTGCATATCTGGTTTTAATATTTTATTGCTTTGGCTACTGTTTCTTATCCAGGGTCATTATCACTTTACTTTACCCCAATGCTGTAAATTAAAAAAAAACCCTACAATGAGAAAGGAAATTGTCATTTTCTGTTATGTAAGGAATTTAGTAATCCAGATTAGTTTTATTTTCATCTATATGTGTTACTTTTCCTTTAATTTCATGGGACAACTAAAATGAACTAATTTTTCCTTCTCCTATGATTCACTGTGATGATTACGCTCCAGTTGGAATATACAAATTTCGGGTTCAGATTCAGTTTAATAAGCAGAAGAATTTTTCTTTGTTCCACTGAATTTTAAAATTATGGATTTGGTATTTAATGAATAACTTGAGTGTAAGCAACAAACTGCGCTCTCCGTTTTTTTTTTAGAGTGTCCCTATAAAGGGACCGATTCAGTAAGATTCTTTTTAGCGTAAGAAAAATATAATTCTGCCTTTTATATCTCTAAGAGTGTCGATACCATGTCATCATTGGAAATAAAAGGCTTAAAATAAAACAGCCAGACTGTCCCTCAATCCCCTTTTCAGGGAATGGAATACTCAGAGCTCCCATTTCTTCTCCCCATGGGAATGCATTGAAAATGCATGTTGCTGCTCTCAGAACAGGGGGGGACATGGCAGGCATACAGAAAAGGGATTGTTGAGAGTCTAGGCTCATTGCCACAAGGGAGTCGGCATCAAACGCACCCGAGGCAAAAGGGCTGCCATCCCTTCCATCTAAAAGAGGACCTAATGCGCTCTCAGATAATAGCTGATAACTGAGAAAGGTGGAGGGAACTGAGAGTGGAGTAGAGAGAAGTGGGAATAGAAAGAAGAATAGGGCCAGTGACAAAGGCCCCCAGTGTTCTACAGGACCGGCCAATGTAACTTTAGGCACAGAAGAGGCTCGGAGCTCATAGGACTGCCTGTGTGCACCTCTCTCAGTAAAGCTTTTTAGGCAAGGTGACATTCTACCTAATCACATAGACCCTTATTGAATTGCTTTGATAGGCAAGGATTAGCGATTCCGAAAAACAAATCCCTCTTTACTACTATGCTGGCTGTTCACCATCCGATGAAGAGCAGACACTGGGATTTCAAAATATCCAGTTAAAATGGAAGCTTTGCACTTGTGCCTAATGAAATGTTATGAAAAGTAGAAAAGCAACGGGTGAAGACTTAATAGAGCACCAGTTTGGAAATGCTCAATGCTAAGATTCTAGCTATCTGTATAACAGAGCATTCTGTCCCAGTGGCTGCACAGATCTGATCCCCATTATAGGAAGCAGCAGTCCTGCCCTGCTTTATGGCAGCTGAGATTCTAGCTATCTGTATAACAGAGCATTCTGTCCCAGTGGCTGCACAGATCTGATCCCCATTATAGGAAGCAGCAGTCCTGCCCTGCTTTATGGCAGCTGAGATTCTAGCCCAGGGAGTGTGTTTTGCAAGTAGCACTCCCATTATACTTAAATATACTTTCACTTAGCCTTTAGAGTGCTCCCACAATCCCCCTTTTTTGATTCTGCTGTATGACCAGGACTCTAGATATCAATGCAGCAGTTTCAAGACATGTAATAAGCCATTATTTGCAAGGCTCAGATAATTCTGTGCTTACCTTTTCAGCACTGGGACTGGGAAAGACATTAGCACATTAAAGGGAAAGAGTGGGAATAGTTAGGAAAGTAAAGACGACGGGGAAACTTCTTCATGACAGTGCCCCTTTAAGCATATGTTACGTGGATTCCCCTTTCCAAGTAAGTAGGGTTTCCATGAGATACATGTATTTGTGGGTGTAACTTGGACCCCTTTAAAAAAAATATAACATACACATTAACCATTTTCCTTTCTGTAATGAAGTTCTGCTTCCACCTTGAATCCAGAATCAAATTCAATATCAGGGTCAACTATCTAAGGAGTAAAAAAAGTGTCATCCTCCAACTTTATTAAAGTAGAACAACTTTGTCATTGCTACAGAACTTCTTGAATCCACCTTGAATCCAGAATCAAATTCTACCCACTATTGGTGTCAAACATCTCAGGTGTATCAGGTGTCTTCTTGTTGGGCTTAATGGTCATCCTCAGCTGTATCACATAGGCGGAAAAACACAAAAGAACACTTGTTATTGCTACAGAATTCCTGAATCCACCTTGAATCCAGAATCGAATCAAACCAATATTAGTGTCAAATATCTGAGTATAGAAAGAGGCAACCACCTTCCAGGTATCTTCTTGCTGGGCTTGATGGTCATCTTCAACTGTATCACACAGGTGGAACAACGGAAAAGAACACTTGTTATTGCTACAGAACTTCTTAGAAATAGAACAGTCTCTTCTATTATTGTTCTCTTTTTGTTTCTCTTGACTTCATGAACCTTTTACCGGCCTTGGTCTTTCTATTAACAGGAGTCTTAACCGCAACTTTGTCATTGAAGGTATACAAGACCCATTACTGTCCAGTAGACTTTCTTGCACCCTTTCTGTATTATTGACTCATATGTGCAGTCTCAATGCTCCCTCCTATGGTATGTTTCTTAGGTTTTGTATGTGAGCTCCATTCTTCACGGAGCTCCTTTGACATTATCATTATCAGATTAATTGAAATATCTACGTTGTCCCTGTGACCTTCATACAAGAGACCTACACACTCTTCCTGGAAGTGTTATTGTATGAACACTATATTTCATACTCCTATAACATTTCCTCTGTAATCATGATCTTTCGCTCTTCTTTTGACAGTTGTTTTGCACTGTATTATATTGAGTGCGAAGAAGCATTGATAATGGCTTGTATGTTCAGAAACAGAATGTTTTTCTCCTTTAGATTATGACCTTGTTATGAATATTGCCTACTGATTTTTTTCTGTTTAGATTTCAATGTGCACATTGTAATTCATATATAATCCTTGGCTCTTGGTCCAGTACCAAAGTTCAGGGAAGATTATTTAGAGATCCAGCAGGTGACCATTACCTAGATTTCCACTTTCATCCTTCTTCGTGTCGGCAACCTGGTGGGATCAGTGTCGGACTGGCCCACCAGGAGACCAGAAAAAGTCCTGGTGGGCCCAGGTGTCAGTGGGCCCTCATGCTGCTAATTTGGCCAAGTTCATGGCCATTCCCTATTTCTAGAGGCTAAATATATGTAATAATAGGTTATAGTATGTAAAGAAAATACACTAGGAGAATATAGGTTGAATGAGTAGAGGAAGAATAATAGTACTGAGAGTGGGCCCCTGGTCTAAAAATTTTTGGTGGGCCCCTATTGTAAGGTTTTTGGGTGGGCCCCTGATGTCCCAGTCCGACACTGGGTGGGATATGTTTGCCAAAAGATTTGATATTAAATTATATTTTCAAGATTATGGCTAGTGTAATGCCAAGCCAACAAGCTGTTTTTTTATAGAATACTTCCTGGGTTACCAGGCATCTCCTGTTCTTATTACATGGTGGCTTCTGCATGTAGTAGCTATCATAGGCCAGCAGGAACCAATTTCTGGAACATCAAAAAGTGGCCAACGTCACATTACCCATTGTTAAGTACTACCTGAGGTGACTTGCTGGTGTTGCCCCCCCCCCACGTTCACCTTTTTGTGCTGAAGATGGTCCAAGGGGGTTGACAATCCCACCAGGTCCAGTGGGGTACAGGATACTAAAGATCTCTGTGCTAGAAAAACTGAGTTTTCATTTTGAAAAACAGAAAATCATCTCTTAAAGGTACCAGGAGTGGCATTTTTGCTTCCTGGATACCCAAGAACTGCATTTTTTTTCAACACATACTGATCCTTTTGGGGTGGAAGACATTTTATAGATCTACGAATTTAACAAAGCTATGGGTACAAGGAGATACACGCTAAATGGAATGGGATCGGATAGGCTCAATTTCAAATTTGGCTTAAAAGCAAGCTTCCTCTATTTTCCACTGAGTAAACAGAAAAGGGAAGTAGCATTTTATTAATTTCACCATCCCAGTAAAGGGAAATATTTTTTTCTAGTTTTATCTATAAATATACATAATTTCAGCAAAATGTATCTAGTCAGCAAGTTTTGGAGCACATAAAGTGCTTTTGTTGATTAGTGTGCCATGCACAGCCAACTTATGTACAAATTGCATACAGGGTCAGAATGGGCCCGCTGGGGCGAAAAAACCCGGTGGGCTCCGGCCCTTGTGGGTACGCAAAGGAGTTTGCAACTTTGTTGGTGGGCTCCAGATGTGACAGGGCACCCCTGTCCAATACTGACTGCAGAAGGGCAAGTTGCCCTTTTATTCCACAGCTCTGGCAACAGATTTAGCCACAATTATTAGGAGGCAGGCTCGGAGGATTCATTTTGTGTCTTTTTATTTACCCTAAGTTTGCAGTTTCCACAATGTGGTTGCTAGGGTCCAAATTACCCAGGTCCTACTGTGCCTGCAGCCTCAGGGGCCCCCCACACCATACCCAACCACAGAGCCCCCTATCCCCCATCCCAACCACAGAGCCCCCTCTCCCCCATCCCAGCCACAGAGCCCCTTCTACCTCCATCCCAGCAGCAGAGCCCCCTCTGCCCATCCCGGCAGCAAGCCACACACCCCCTTGCATGTGGGCACAATCCCGCACCATTTCCTGCGCATTGGGGTCAGGGAGGGAGGTATAGAGCGGATTATAGGAGAGGGTCTGATAGAAAGAGTGGCAATAAAAAGTACCAATAACAAACATTTTTAACTTTACCAAAAAATTGTAATTTAAATGGGGTCAGTGGCCCCCATTTGAAGACCAAAGAGAATCAGAAGAAGGCAAATATTTCAAAAACTATAAAAAAATTTAAAATGTGCTTAGAATTAGCCATTCTAAAACAAACTAAAAGTTATCCACCCCTTTAAAGCCAAATACATTTTTTTTATTGATAGGAATGGCAGGAATGAGCCAGTTGTAGGACACGCGTCCTCCTTCTCTTCTAGACCCAAGCTTGTCTTTAAACTTGTGGCAGCGGCTTCATTCTGCCAGGAGAACAAGAGAAAATCTACTATCGCCCTTGAGGATTGCCGACTAATTACCTTGTAATTTAGCAGGGAAGGTAAATGTTGTAAATACATCTAGATTGCACTTAGGTACATTTCATCCGTGCCCAATAAAACCGAGCTGCTGCTAATTACTAAGCAACATTAGCCTCTCCACCCTTTCGAACAAGCTCCGTTTTTGTATATGGAACGGAAGGGAAAAGTAGGGTACACTGATTTTCCTTTTAAGGCAGTGCATGTGTTTAATTGCTCCAACTATGCCGTATTATGGATCTGGGAGAGGAGAGCTCATGCTCTCTGTTAGGTTCTTTCCTGAGTTAGAATTTGCAAAAACATTTGCGCCCAAACAAGCTCCATGTAATTCCAAATCCACCTCCTCATCTGATTTACTTGTTGTTGATGCTGGGGAATTACTGGAATTTCTGGGAATCCCTGAGTCAGGTGTAATCCTGGTATAAGCCCAATGATACGTTTAATTTCAATTACTCACGGAAATATTATCAAAGGAATGTTGAGTTCAAAGCATAACAATGTAATGTGCTAATACAGCAGGAAAAAATTGTAATAAAATAGCAAACGCCAAATGGAACAGAAAATTGGAATCCATTTAGTTCACTTCTTATTGTTAGGAGCCCACTAGATGAATAGAAAAGGCGCTCCAGAATAAGCCACGAAAAGTAACAGTAACTAGACATATGGTGCTCTACAGGGCGTCTGTTTTCTTTTTAGTAGGGTCAGTGACCCCCGCTGGTCGACCAGGAAGCCTTTGTATAAACTGCGCAGTAAATGGCACAATAGAAAGGCAAATAATTTAAATACCATAAAATAAAAAAAAAAATAGAATCTGCCCACCTACTAGGTAAACTTCCCCTTTAAGTTCCACCAAAGCCAACTTTTAGACCAATGGCACACGTAGCTGTCTCTGTTTCCAAACTACTAATAGACCGCGCTGTTGTTGCTTTGGAAATTTTGATTCATGGAATAAATGAGTGTATTACTAAAATACTCTAATCAAGATTGTTCTAATCGAGAAAAAAGTTGAGGGTATCTCATTGTTTTGCAGAAAAACTGCCAATCAAGGGACAGCTTGTTATGCTGGTATGTGCTGATGAGGCAGAGAGCCATGTTTCATTAGAGGGGGAATGTTCATTATACATTTGTCTCGTTCAGTTCCCATCGGTTATTCTTCCTGCCAATCAAGTGAGCGGAGTATAAATAGCTCTGTGCTAATGATTTTATGTCAGAACATTTCCCCCTATGAAGCCCCTCTGAACGGCCCAGTGGGTAATGAAGAAGACCTTTGCATTCTTTTGGCATGTGAGAGCTGTAATATATATGCATTAGGATGAGCAGATGAAATTCATAAGAACAGCAATGCCCTATTATTTCAATGTACTCGGCCAGTTCTTTAAAGGGAACCTCTATCCAAAACCCTTGTAATATAATATAATAATAAACTATAACTCTGAACAACATGCCAATAAACGTGAATTAAAACGTCCAGTGCTTTAGATATATACACACAAATCTTCTAACCGGCACAAACCTTTATAAATTCTTTACCTTCTTAGTTTCAATACACCGTAAAAGAGTCCAACGTTTTCAGTCCTCATTAGGACCTTTCTCTGAGTGGCATCTGGGCCCCCCCTAGCACATGCCAAAAAATCTTCCCCTGTCCTGCCTCCAGTGATAAAACTTATCTCAACAATAGTGGGCCCGAGGGGGTGAGGTGGTTACTCCACTGGCCAATAGGGCAAAAATTCTAAGTGTATGGCCAGCTTTATATGAGCCCAGTAGCTAAATAGTGAAGGTCTCCCCCTGCACTGTCTGGCCAAGTAAAAAGCTGTGACTTTGGGTTGGTGGTCATGAATTTCGGCCTTGCCACTTCCTTTTCCAGGCTTTATGGCACTGATTTCCAAACAGGAGCTTTTAAACTGGAGGACATCAATTTATTTGTTTGACCAAGTCTCTCTAAATCAGTGATCCCCAACCAGTAGTTCACGAGCAACATGTTCCTCTCCAACCCCTTGGGTGTTTCTCCCAGTGGCCTCAAAGCAGGTGCTTATTTTTTAATTACTGGCTTAGAGGCAAGTTTTGGTTGTATAAAAAACAGATGTCCTGCCAAACATTCTCTCCTGTAGGCTGCCAGTCCATATAGGGGTTACCAAAAAGCCAATCAGAGCTCTTATTTGACATCCACATGGACTTTTTCATGCTTGTGTTGCTCTCCAACTCTTTTTAAAATTTAAATGTGGCTCACGAGCAAAAAAGGTTGGGGACCCCTGGTCTAAATGGTCAAACCTTTCACAGTTTGCTGCCCAAATGAAAGGCTAAACCAGCCTGATCTGATTATTTTTTTTGCATCTAGCTGGTTGTTCATTTGAGGAAACAATTTGGGATCAAGGTGCCCTGGCACATGGAACAACATTGCCACCTTGGCTTTGCTTTATATAGTTGGCTTTGTGACAGGGCTGCTAGTTGCCCAACCTACCAGACAATATTTACTGTCTAGTTGCCTTGTGGTTGTGTTGCTTTAAAGACGTTCCTCCAAACAGATTTGTTGGCCTGCATTCTGCTAACACATCCTATAAATTGTCCATGTGCTTTTACTGGTCGCTCAATAAACACTGCATTATATTGGCTTTCTCCTGTGCTTACCTTATTCCCTTCAATTCCCTTTTAATATTAATGTAGCCGGGCCTGGTAGGTACCAAGTAATTAATGTAGGAACATCCAATATACTCCTCTCTCGGGTTGTTTGTGAAAAGGCCTCACGGCGTCCTGGCAGTGGACGCTAAAGGATTGAATTTAAGGACAATATTGGTTTGTAATTGTTGAACGGACAGCTGCATTCATTCTTTACACCTTCAGGAGAAATATACCGATTTTATGATGGGCTTTCAGTGGACCCTGCTAGCCCAGTTGGACCCCGAATAATCTTAGCATTCTTGCCATTGTAAGATTTTTGGGTACCAACTGGTTGGCACTTCAATTTAAGATAAAATGCACAG
This sequence comes from Xenopus borealis, assembly GCA_024363595.1. Taxonomy (NCBI): domain Eukaryota; kingdom Metazoa; phylum Chordata; class Amphibia; order Anura; family Pipidae; genus Xenopus; species Xenopus borealis. Next base: position 5,561,592 of record CM044445.1, read on the forward strand.
TAATGAAATATTCTAGAAACGCTATACACCGAGCAATCATAAACACGCCGTCCCAGTATATCGTGCCCCCACCATGATACAGCTATGTCGGATATAATACAATACTTTGATCTAAATGAATAGGTCGAATATAATACAATACTTTGATCTAAATGAATAGGTCCAGTCAAATAAATTTCCTTTCCCATCCTGTTTATAGTTCCTATTACCATGTTCAATTAAGCAGCCAGACAAACAAGAACCATCATTAAGAAGAAATCTTTGTCACCAAACTGGTTTTATTCCTACTTAATAAATGGGTGTTCAGTAATAACCCCAGGAAGAGGTACAGGATTCCATAGTGAGGTGTGAGGAAAGGCTGACTGACTCGTTCACATACTGTATACATTATAATATATAATACACTTGTGCTGGAAATGTGCCTGTGGTGTCTGTTGAATTTGAAATGAAGTTTTACGGATGATGTGATTCAAATGTTTTTTTTGCCTATTAATACTACATTAGGACATGGGCTTCCCTTAACTTATAGAAACATTGGGGTAACAGTCACTTTGCTATAGTTCCAGGGGTACCCAAGACACAAATAAACACTCACCCCAAATCTCCCCCTAACTGACCTTCAGACTGGGCCCCCTTAGCTCATAACAAGGTTACAGATATATAGAAACATTGGGGTGTCACCCTGCTATAGTTCCAGGGGTACCCAGGGTACAAATAAGCGTTCAACCAAAATATCTCTCTAACTGGACTTCAGGGTAAGCCCACTTGCATACCTCTTGCTGCTTTAGACCTACCTATTTGGCCATCCCAATAGTTTTGCATCCCCCCCCGGTGTAATATTTATTTCACTGGAAACCAGAGAAGACATAAAGTTTATATTTACAACTGAATTACCACTTCTATCCCCATCTTGAATGAACAAGTACCGGTCAAACTGACTAAGCCACCAAGTGTCTCATCTTTGATCAGATATGGACATAACAATAATACAGGGTTTTCTTCTGAGAAATCACAACAGCTCTGGCCGCCTTTACAGGAGATTAACGTTTGGAAAGAAACAGATAGAGAATTGATCCAGAATGTATTACGTCCTGCGTTTGAGAGCCGAGTGTATCCCCAATGTGTGTATAAATCTGATGGCGTGCAAACACATTAGTATTGCCGTTATTTTTGTTGAATCCAGTGCAAACATTTGATATTTAATTACTGGCTTTTGTCTTGATGAAGGGAGCAGCTCTGGTTTTAGCTAGAGAGTATTTAATCTATTTACCATAAGGCTATAAAATGCTTACATGAAATGCTTGGGGGAATACGGATGGACGTCTGTCCTAATTGTGGCAATCTCTGTTCCAAGGCGTGAGGTTTAACTGAAGCTGACAGAGCCCTGGGGGTAGAGTTGAAGTTAACAGGCTTGTGGAAGCCCATCAACCTTGTGTCAATAATGTAACCCCCTAGGACTGACACTTTTAACCCCCCCCTCAATAAGGGATTCCAGTTGAATCTTTTAAGTCAGTGGATTTAAAGCTAACGCAGCATCCCACCGCCGCCTGTGTTGGGAGTCACTGGCTGATTGTGATTGGTTGTAAATTTCAAATTTTTCTTCTCTGTGTCATAGGGCATTGTCACATGTTTGCTGCCTAATTTAAAGCAACCAATTAGCAGTTTGCACTTTATTGGCCTATTGGTAAACCCAAACCCCCTAATATTGACATACATTCTCCTATCTGTAATCACAGATTAGCATCTGATCAGCAAACTTTTTGCCTAAAGGCCCCCATTCATGGGACGAATAAAGCTGCTGACAGACCAATTCAGCACCTTATTGGCCTGTGTGTGGGGCCATCCGACTGGCGTCCCTTATCGATATCTGGCCGAAAGTTGGGCAGATCAGGATCAGGCAGGGTAAAAAAATCCTGTCGGATTGCGGCCGCATCTTTTCGTTGATGAGGTCATACTATCCAGTAGCCCCAAGAGACACAAATGTGCATATATTGGGCAATGATGTAGGTGAGGCTTATGGTAAGTGTGCAGGGCTCAGGCCCACCATGGGCAAGGTTTTAGTATAATAGGGCAACCCACACTCGAACCTAACCTGAAAAAGCTTAACCCCAACACGCAAAATCTGCAGTCAATGGCCAAATTTCAACCCAAACCGTGACCAACCGGGGTCAATCTTTGGGTCACCACGAATTTCGGGTCGTGGATAGTAATGGGCGAATTTATTCGCCAGGCATGGGTTTGACACAAACAATCTATTGACTTCAATGCATACCGCAAATTTTCTTTTAGAATTTTGAGAATTTTTTTGGCGAAACAGGACAAATTTGCTCGTCACTAGCCAGTAATCTCTCATTTAGTAAACCAGATGCACCAGATATGCAGTGTGCCATACCGTGCAATATTTTCCAGATAATTATTAGTACAATACTTATAAACAAACACTTTGGTTTCCTAGCCTGGTCTATGTGTTTTCCTGATTTCTGCTGGAGTTGCTAATTGTATCTTTATGTTTAACAGAGCTGAGTTTCCTGCCTTTGCACAATATCTCCAGTGATGAGACTGTGGCAAGGAGCTGATATCTATCTAAAGGGCATTATCTGCAACCCCCTCCTTCCCCTTCCCAGCTGTGCTTTGTGTCACCGCTGTGCCTGGCACTTGTATTAGCTTGGCTCAGCAGTTTAGGGTGGGATAAGGGGTGGGTGACAAGGCCACAGACAGCTGCGCTACACGCGGCCCATCACATTCTGAGTCAACGTCCCACCCAAACCTCAGCCTTGAGTGCGTGCCCAGAAGCAACGCATGTCGTTTGAAAACTGCATTGCAGTGTGAATATTTCTTCCCTAAAGAGCCTGGCATTGGCAGATCTATGTAAAAAATGACCAAGGGCCAAACTTAAAAATTTTGCAGAACTTGCTCCAGTGGAGCTTGCAATCTGTCACATCAACACACACCAGGCTCAGTTTTATCAGAAGCCAGTTGAAGGAGAATTAAACCCTATAATTTAAAAAACCCGACCCCCCTCCCTGCGCTCCCCAAACCAACTGTTACCCCTGGTAAATGCCCCCAACTCTTTGTTTACCCCTCAGTGCAGATTATGGGCATCAGAGTTTATGGGCACCCTCTTCTTCTCTTTGGTAATCTTTGAGTCTTCTCCTGACACTTTGGCAATTTCCGTGACTTTCGGCGCAGTTGTCGCGAAAAGGAAGATTGCTCCAACTTTGCATATGCCGAAAACGCTGATGTCTCTCCCGAAGGTTACCAAAGAGAGCAAGATGGTGCCTGTGAACACCAATGTCCTGAAAAGGCACCGAGGGATAAGTAAAGAGTTAGGGGCACTTACCAGTTGGTAACAGCTAGGCTGGGGGG
>CM044445.1:5567250-5578145 GCA_024363595.1 Xenopus borealis
TCAATCCCTCACTTCTCCCACTGTCTAGTAGTCCTTTCTGCCAGTCTACAACCTTGAATGGAACTATGTCCCCACAAATGCACCCTGCCTATTCGGCCTCCCTCTAGGCAAACATTTAATCCATATTCCAAGGCTAGGGCTGCAAGTGCCCAACTGCCGGGCATTATATTTTTATTATTTTAAAAACGTGCTTTTCCTTTCATTCGGATGCATGCTTCAAGGCTGCCCAGAAATCCGCACGGAACTAAATAAATAGCTAAAAACAAAAGCTAAATGAAATATGGGTCCAGGTATTTTAAGGGGGAGTTGTAGCTATACTTAGGGGTGCTATGTTGAGATAATCAAGTATTTGGGGCAGTGGTATAACAGACCAATATTCAGCTATATCTCTGGTGATTATGGTTGCCACCCAGACGGTATTTTACCAGCCTAGCCAGTAAAACACCTGCCAATGTAGCTGCCGGTAAATTTGTAAAAAGACCCCCCGGCCAGCCCCCAATCCCGAGGAAACTTAGCTTTAGTTCTCCGTCTTCTGTCTCCATGCCACGGTCCCACCCCATTTGGAGTCATGGCCCCACCCCTTTTACAAATTTTACGGGTTTTTGGCATTAAATAACCCCCTTCATCTCAGATTAAGGGTAACTTGTCACTTTCTTTAATCAGTGCAGGTAAGACACCATAATACGATGATGAGGTCAGAATCACGCTGGCATTGTGCAGCACAGGGAATACCTATGATGTCATAGTTTTATGGTATCTCTACCAAGAGTTTGATATTCAGCTTTGCTTACTTTACCGAATATGAGAGTCATGCTACCTTAAGAATTCTCTTGCTTCTTTTTTGGGAATTATAACAAAATAGGAGGGCTACAGTCATAGTTATGGTCATCAGGTGGCAGTTGAGGCTGGGTGGGGGAATGAAGACGTCACCTTTGAATTTTTCCATTTGATAACCAGTCACCCTTTACAAAAAAAAAAAAACCCAGCAGCTGTATGAAGATTGTGACTATGGCTATGTACATGACCCCAAAAATTTGGCTGCAACCCTGAGTCTTACATGTGCCTGTAAGCATTCCCAGTGAGCTAAAACACAATATACTCCAGCAACAGCTGAGCAAAAAACATGTGCTAGATAACATTGTTCTTCCTCAGACCTAATTAAGGGGCCTTTTCCGAATTTAGCAATGGGATTTTCTCTGCGTTAATATAAACAGCAGGTGTAGACAGTTGTCCATTACATCAAGGTTCCCTTTATGAAAGGATTCAGTGTTTGTACTCGTACTTTACTCCTAGATGAGCCCCCCGATCCCTTCCAAAGAGCAAAGAAATGCCCCAAGCATCAGACAACACCAGCGGCACTGGGAATAAAGGTGAGCAAGGTTTTCTGCTTGTAGCACAGAAAAGAACATGCCATAATTAGCTGTTCATTCTGTTATCTTAAACAGTTAATTCACCCAGACAAAAATCCCCAACAAAAAGTAAACTAAACTTGCTTTTCCACTGCTCGCTGTCTGGGATACAAAGTCACACACCGAGTAATGAATGTTGTTTTTGAGTTATGGCTGTAACATAACTGAGCCAGACATCCACTGTCACGCTTAAACTGCCACTATAAGGAGATGTCCAGACTGCAGCCTGAGGCCAGGACCCAATGGGAGACTTTGCTTTGTCATCTCCTATGGTCAACAGGCAAGTGCCAAATAATTAACATTACAGGTTAAACCTGCAAGTCTTGGACTTGGTGCATGAGGGGCATGATGGCGTAGGAAACATTCCTTCATAACATATCAGCCGAATGGTGAGCCCTTCACTGTGTGCTCCCCCTGTCAGATTCAGACTGACATTCAGATAAGGATAAGTGCTCCCGCTATTGAGAAATAACAATAACCCGAGCGCTCCAACAGCGGAGATAAACAGGCAAACACACTCCTAGCTACAGGTGGAGTAGTTGGAGGCCCTGAGCAGGTATGTGTTCCACAAACACTCTGTCAGGTTCACGCCTCCTTTGACGATGGCCATATATGATATTTGGCGCTCTTAAGCCTAAGTATATTGGATCATCCAGCACTGCGCATTCCAGGCTGCACAGCGGCTTCGGATCTATATCTATAAGCCTATTAAGGCTAGCTTAAGTCACAGAACTCTGCTTCACTACAGCGACTTTATTATGGCCTGAACAGTTGAGGATCTGGTCTCCTTAATTGAGGAGATTGATTTACCAGATAAACAGCGCAAGCTAAAGACAGAGATCAAGAAAGCTCCTAAACCAGCTGCTAAACATAAAGATTGGTCACCATCAGCTTCACCGGTACATGTTCAATCTGTCTTACAAGCCTCAAGTTCAGCACCAGGTAATACCAGCATTACTACAGCAATAGTGCATACCCCTCAGGAGGCCCAGGCACAGTTACCATTTACTGCGAATACCACTCAGCCCTCTGGACAGGCCCCAACACATCTCCTGATTTCTCTCAATTTCTAACATGGTTCCAGTCTACCATTCAAGCCACACTAGACAAGACAGCTACAAAGTGGTCAGAACCTATACCTAACATGGGTGGGAAAATGAAAAGGAAGCGTTCCCCCTCTCCCACTTCAGATGAAGAAGAGGCGGACATGTTCCACAATTCTCTGGAGCAATCAGAGTCATACTCTTCCTCAGAGGAGGGAGCCACTTCGGACTCAGAAGATACATCTAAGCAACCAGAGGAGCTTCAGGACCTCCTCAAATTAATTTTTTTCAACTTTAGAAATTAAGGAAGAACAGATTTTGGTTTCTAAAGCAGAAAAGGTCTCCTTATTGCCATGGCCCACCAGGTTTTTTTCCCATTGCGCATGAATGTAGAACGGCATACACATAAATAGACAAGCTGCAATGCAACCTAGAAGTTGTGATTCTGCATCACCAGGAATTTTCAGTGTTACCTATTTCCCACCACAAAGTTCCTCAAAATGATAAGGGAAATTCCCATACTTGCCCCATCACTGCCCTCACAGAACACTGAGACTAGGAGATGGGGTGTTGCTTATTGGATAGTCAAGGAGACAATTCCCTTCTGTCCGGTATCAGACCCAAAATGACATGTACTCACAATTTCATCACTGCAGAACGTTTTCCCAGCATCATGATTACAAAATCCCGGTAGCTGATTGCCTCACTTCTGCCTCCTGTCACTTCGTATATCAGTTTCTTAACCTCTAAATGGGTCTTAGCAGCTCCCAGATTCTCCATCATTTTCTTCAGACCCATCATATCTGTAAGGGAAGGGGGATAGTATCAGTAAAGAACATATTCTGGGGCTTTTTGATTTACTCTACAGAAAAGGACACTATAGGGTGGCGATGGACAACTTTAAAGTTGGGCGGCTGGTAGTTTCTGAAGGGCTATTAGTTATCCGTGCAGTGACTTCAGTTTTTTTTTATCCATGGAACAGCCTGAGCTCTGAAAATTACTTACCCAGTTCTCCTTGGTGGTTAAGGTCAAATTCCATGTACTTTTCTGGAAGGAAAGAGCAGAACAAAGAATAAATGTTTAAATACAATGAATCAATAAGGATAACACTAAATCATACTACGTGTCTGTTCCTCAGGGACAGAATTAGATCAGATTTTGCTTTTCATTCAGGATGTCCTTCAGGGCCTTTCCCTGCATATCCCCCAAGGTCCGTATGTGACCTTCCTAGCAATTAACTTCAATTTACTGTTTTATTTTTTGCACAAAGGATCCCAATTACTGAAGCACCAGGATAGTTATTTTCAGATGCTTGCTTCCTGTAAATAATGGTCATCGTCTTTTCTAATTAATAGTGATGAGTGAATTTATTCGCCAGCCATGGATTTGCAGTGAAGTTCCAAATTTCGCCATGTGCAATTTTTGTTTTGGTGAAACTAATGGCGAAAATTTGCAGGGAAAAAAACCCCTATAATAAAAAATGCCCATAATAAAAAACACCCATTGACTGTAATTCATTAGGACTAAAAAAGTTGCTATAAGAAAAAACAACCATAAACCAGGGGCGTAACTACAGCGGACGCAGACCCTGCGGCTGCAGGGGGGACCATGAGGTGTTGGGGGCCCTAATTACTGAGCAATTTCAATATATACAGGTATGGGATCAGTTATCCGGAAACCCATTATCCAGAAAGCTCCGAATTGTAGTAAGGCCATCTCCCATTGACTCCATTATAATTAAATAATTAATAATAAATATTATAATTAATAAGACCACTCGTGAGAAGAATGCGGCTGTGAACTCTGCTGGAGAGCGCCTAGAAGGAGGGGTAAGTAAGAAGTTAGGGGCATTAGCCCCAAGGGAGGGAGGGGGTCTATGGGGGGGAGGCATTTGGGGCCGACAGGGTTTACTTCTCCTTTAATGCATTAGGAGAAGTAATTATAATTAATAAGACCACTCGTGAGAAGAAGGCGGCTGTGAACTCTGCTGGAGAGCACCTAGAAGGAGGGGAAAGTAAGAAGTTAGGGCCATAAGAAAAAACGCCCATTGACTTTAATGCGTTTGGAGCAAGAAAAATTGTTGCACGTGTAAAAAAATTTTGCATGTAAAAATGCATTTCTCAAAGTTTCTCTGTTTCGCGAATATTTCCGCATTAACCCCCCTTTGGATCTGATGTGCATAATTTTGCTTCTTCTGTCTGACATATTTTCTGCGTATAACTGTCTCAACAGAGAACCTGACATCCAGGGACCCACTCTTACAATAGACACAGGTTCCAACGGGAAATACTCTGGTCCTCTCTCAGGCCAGTTAGAACCTGCTAGAGATATGGCTTCGTATATAAAAACTTGCAGGGGATACAGAGCCTGCTTATAATAAGCAAAAAGATAATTAGAAAGAAACAAGGCCGCCTTCTGACTTTGAAGCGAGAGAGTGTGCCCAGTGACGGCCGGGAGATTTATTTGGCTATAACACATTAAGATGTAAGTAGCATAGTTATCTGCAGCTCTACATAAATAAATGGGCCAGCTACGGGCACTTTTCTGAAGGCTGAACAGATGCAAGTGAGGATTCACTGCGGCTCAGTATCCTAAAGATGAACTAACTACTCGTCATGATGAAATGCAAGAGAAACAAACTGCTTCTTCCTTGTGTCCTGGCGCATTATTTCTGGCCTCTTTGGAACAGGCTTCTCGAGTTCCTCGTCAAGCACATCGATCCTGCCCATTATACTAACACCATTACCCATTGCTGCACAGAGTTGGTGGAAGGAATATGTCAGGTTGGATCACTATTAGGCCATAGTCAACTTCGAGCACAATGGCAACATAGATCAGCGTTGACTCTTTCTGTGCTTTCTAGGCGGAGGTGAAGAGAGACAAGGAACTGGTTTAATGATAAGCTGCACAAATATTGTTCCTAAAATAGTGCCTCTCCTTGTTTTGGCACTGCCATATAAAGTAGTTACCCAGGGAAAGACTCAATTATATTTTTTCAGCTGGGTGATATTTTTGTTAGTGGCAGCTACCAATAGGCTTTCCATTGGAAATATTTTAATTAGATATGTATATATAGCAGCTGATTTCTTTCTGGGCTGGCTAAATGTGGCCCATACCCTTTTAGATGTCAGCCTATTGGCCCGTATATGGGGACCACCAACATGCCTGCCCAAAGGCAGGTTTGATTTCCCTGTGTGCAAAAGACAATCACTACAATGAGCTAGCATTTACCTATGTTATCATCCAATCATCTACCCAAAGGCCAGTCAGATCAACCTGATATCACCCAGCTCAAGGTAGTCATATAAAGGCAAGATCTGCTTGGCAACTTCACCTAACATGCAGATCTTCAGGAATATGGCCTGCTTAAAACTCTTCAAATCTTCATTATCCTCCAGCCATGCTTGCCATTTGATATATACATTTACTCAGGTCTCCACTAGATATGGCAAGAAAAAAGTTCTATTTGCAGAAGCATCTCTAGGAAATGTGGTAGAGCAACATGGTTGATTAGGTAGAGTCCTGCATCGGGTCAGGTACCCGCAGAATACCCGCAAAGTGGTAGATTCCTTGGCAGTGCAGGCAGTCAGATAACCCTACTGGGTACCCAGCAAAGATGCGGGCTTGATCCTTCCCACCCTTATGGTTTTCAAATTTTTTGGGACGATTCCGCACCGGAGGTGCATCACTTTCGTGCAAATGTGATGTCACTTCCGTTATCACATGTCCTCTGGCTCAGAAGGTTAGTCGGCCTATTGCGGGTCATGTGCAGGAACATGAGGGTCAAATTGCGGGTTGTGGGTATGGGTTTAAAATAAATGGACTGTGCAGGACAGTACCCTATGGGCTACTATCTGTAGCTTTTGGTAGATCATATGTCATACATCTTGCAGTCTGTTTTTGTAGTTCTAGAAATACATAGTTGTCCCACCCAAAAACATCTTCATCTCAATTTAAATTTTTGGACAAAAATTTGTGTTGGGAAGTTGGGAATCAGCTTCACTTCTTGTGCCAGCAATTCATTCCCTCACTAAGGCGAACTGGGGATATATTGGTCAGATGTGCGCCCTGCAGCTGAAATAACCTTCCGTCTGTGTCCATAACTAACGCTGCTTTATGTCCCAGGCCGGAAGCAGGCGTTGAACAGGGGCCCGTACTCTTGGGCTGAGCTGAAATCTGTTGCCTTATCACTTGAACAGCTGAGGTTTCTGTTGCAGAGAAATGAATCTTGGAGTGAGCACAAAGAGGACTCTGTTTGAATCCACGGAGGCTTGTGGGACCAGCACTAAGGAAACCTTGAGTTAGACAAATGCAAGCTTTTGGGGAGGGAAGGGGGGGGGGTTTAGTCATAATCAAGGGCTTCACTGTCTGACAGCAAATAGCTTTCCACCTACAGTGAAAATGTTAGCAGGGAGCTGAATGCAAAGCAGCAACAGCATAGAAAGGGCCATAAATGTTCCCATTGAAGTGCCGTCTCCTGAACTGCTTTCAGCATCTTCTCAATGTACATGTAATGCTCAGCCAGCAGGAACCTTTCATCTGAGCAAAGAGAACTTTATCCTTTTCTCTTGGGCCCAACAATACAACGCCCCGCAGGGACATAAACTGGTAGGTCAGGCCTCTATAAGTCGTTGAGCAGCGAGGATTTAATCAGCCGTGCTTTCATTTATAAAGGTTACAGTGTATATTAGTGTGCCAGTCATCCTTGGCATAGCAATGAAGCTTTTAGCAAACATTCTAGGGAGTCTTTTGATTGACATTCAACAAACTGCCCCCGTGGATCAGCACCATCTTTACCATTACCATAGTACAGGTTCGAGATACTGTGAATTCTTCCTGGAAGACAGGAGCAAGGGAAGGGTGCACTTACTTTTAAAGGACATCAGTTTTTTATCCAAGTCCTCGTCGTCCTTGTATTTTTCATCTTTAAGGAACTCCTGGGAACGGAGAAAAGCAGAGTTACGGTCTTACTCTTAAAGAATGCAGAAATGTAACAGAGATGATGGTCGATTTCTTTACTGTTCCTTATGAGTAGGCTTTGCCTTAAATATATTTGCCCATAATGATGTAACTAGATGTTATTGGGCCCCCAGCAAAATCAGTTTGGACCCCCAAAACATTGATAAGTTGACCTACTGTACCAAGGTCTATGAAAGTTGCTCATTCAGTTTGGGCTTTCTGGGTCCCTTATACTCCTGTGCCCCCGCAGGTTCTGTTTCCTCTGTAGTTATGCTTCTGTTTGTCCATAATGGAGCAGTACAATATGAGGACATGCAACATAAGGGGCCCTATAATCTCATAAGGGCCTATTTAGCTGCTTTATCACCTTGACAGTTTTCCCAGTTCTACCCATATCCACCCAACTACCACCCCTTTACTAGGGCACCAGGCCTCTCACTTGGACAGTGGCCCTGCACTAAATCAGGATACTTATGCTCTTGTATAGGAGTCCGAAACACTGAGGGTATATCTTGTTGTGTGCAAAGACTATTCCTTCTCTGCATGTGGTACTGAGGCATTTCCAGGCTGCAATTCAGCAGCCCCCCTGTTGTTCATGATTGGATGGATTTGAGAACTGCATCTTTCCACCCACCAAGTTGTAGTTCACAGGAGCTAAAATTGTGGCACACCATTCCAGTGAATTTCATGTTTTACACTGGTGCAGCATATATGTCCTACATCAGCCATTACCCATGAGCCACATTCAAATGTAAAGAGTTAAGGAGCATCACAACCATGAAAAATTTCCTGGGGGTGCCAAATAAGGGTTGTGATTGGCTATTTGCTAGCCAGTGGACTGGCTGCCTACAGGAGAGAATGTTTGGCAGTAGACCTGGTTTTTTATGCAACCAAAACTTGCCTCCAAGTCTGGAATTCAAAAATAAGTACCTGTTTTGAGACCACTGGGAGCAACATCCAAGGGGTTGGGGAGCAACATGTTGCTCGAGAGCTACTGGTTGAGGATCACTGTCCTACCTCATTGATACAAGGGTAATAGCCTTTCTGTGAATCTGTGAAATGCTAACTACTAATTGGTGGCGCCCTTCTCTTGCTGCCAATGGGAAAGACACGTTACCAGCTTAACTGTCGATGAGCGGTACTACAGGTGACACATTTCTACAAACAAGCGATTAGACCTCATTCAACTTGAAGATGTTTTTTCCTTGCCACTAACCAACAATTACTATAACTTTTTTTTTCCATTGGATGAAGTATGGGGAGTCGGTATGTTTATGTCATCCATAGTTCCCAAGCCTAAACTAGATTGCATATTGTCTGGGCTCTCTTTCTCTCTGGACCACTTACACACACAGAGCCCTCTCTTGTCTTGCCTGCCTGGCTAATTGTATAATCCGGCCATTAGCCGCCTCCCTTCTGCATGATTCTTCTCGAGCCCTTGTTGCAAGAGAAAGATGCCCCTGGAGGGGGCCACTGTGGGAATATCTGCCTGGCCTTAGATAATACTTTTTGTCAATAGACAAGATATACCCCCCTCCCCAATTTGGCTTCCTTGCAGCAGATGAATTGCTGTTTTAACCTTTTAGCTGCTTGGGATTTGCCAGTGTGTTTTGAAGGCTGAAAGAACTGCATCGTGCAAATGGACTTGCCCCTATTTCACAAACGTCTTTGTAGGAATTGGAATGTTTTTTTCTGTACAGTGAAAAAGTACACTTCTAAGAATTGTCAGACTGGCAGGTCGGAATCCAGCAGGGGCCCCCGCCTCTGCTGCAACCTCCCTACAGACCCCCCGCCTCAGTTGCAACCCTCCAAGTGGGCTGTGTTTTTACCCGGTCCAACCCTGCCTATAAGCAACTTTTCCATATTTTCATTACATATGTTTCAGTATTTATATGGTTATTTGTAAATGGGATTGCTATTGAAAGTAGTATCTGTTTATTCTCTGGTTCTGACCCCAGGTCTGTTAAGGTAGTCATACACTAGATCTGCTTGTTTGCCAAGGAGATCTGGGCCTAGTTTTGGCTGGGCAGATGCATTCTCATCCAGTGGAATATACAAGCCTGTCTGATTTATGTCAGCCAGTTGGGCAGGCCCTTTGGGGGGCCCCATAGTATCAGCTATATAGGCCTGGGCCTAGGGCGGCAGGATTTTAGGGGGCGGCATGCTGCCCAAACACACACACGGTTCAGAGATTTAAATTTCCCATGTAATTCCAATTGCTCCATCCTGATGATGAAAATTTTAGCAAATAAAAGGTTGGGGACAGGGGCAACAAATGACAGCGGGCCTAGGGGCGCCCGCTATGTAAATCCGGCCCTGCCTAGATCATTACTGAGATTTTTATTAAAACAAATGCTTACAATAAAGAATTTCCATTCTAGTCGGCTGGAAGGCAGTTTGGGAAAATTAGTTACTCCCACCGAAGAAGAGGAGATTTGTTGCCGGGTCGACTAATCTCCCCGAATCTGCCCTTTAACTATCTATTTGTTCCTAATATTACTATCCATTTGTTCCTAATATTACCCAGTTTACCATGGTTTTGTTTCTACTTCCTTTGCTAGTGTTCTTGTATTAGAAAAAAAAAGTTTTATCTCTGCGGGAGAAAGAAAAGTTGCCTACACACCATATCATAATGACACACATTTTGCTGTGAGTGCCTAAAAGCACAGTTTTGCTGCAGAAAATAAAGACAAGTAAGGTTTCTCCTTAAAAAGTATGGACAATACAATCCTGATGCCTGTTACGTCTCGTCTCTCTGCAGCAGAAAAACCCATGTAAGATTTATACCGACATCCTATTAGGCCTGTGCCAGCCTTCCTTTCACCAGGCGTACCTGCTGCGTGATAAAAAAGCCCATAAAACTCCGCAAAAGGAAATAGTTCTACTGCTTGGGAATCCAAGGAAATTCAGACTAAAAATAATAGGCGAATGTGTCAGGCTAGGGTACTAGCAGCATTCATGTTATTTATAGGATTTAGCCAATCCTGCCTTATAAGAGGATAATTACAACAGGACTCTGGCTTTTTTCTTTTTTTTCTGCCCCGGATCAGTTGTTTGGTTCATGGCAAGAGAGAGGAGATAAATACGGAGAGATAATGCTTATAGGCTGCCTGAATAATACTTCTTTAGTTAGTAATCTGTGCAGTTTTAGGGAAGAGACACGCGGTGCTATATGGGTTAGATTAGTCGCCTGGCGATAAATCGCCGCTTCCTCTGGCAACTAATCTCCCTGAACTGCGATCCCGCCGGATAAAATGTAAATCGCAAGCAGGATGGCTATCGGAGTGCTTCGTTTTCCAAAGTCGCCCAAAGTTCATTATTTCACATTCTTATTTCTGGTACATGACTCGGGAGGGATTGTCTGTCATATAATGCCCTGGCTTCATGTGGCCCCTAGGTCTCTGCTTCTTTGCCTCCTGCTGGTATGCCAAAAATGCAGCCTTTGGGGAGCTGCCTGTCTCTCAGTTGACTTGCTGGCAGTGGC
>CM044445.1:5629802-5644001 GCA_024363595.1 Xenopus borealis
AAAGGGAAGTAGCAAGGTAGTAAAATACAATTGCTACCAAATGAAGATATTTCTACTCTTTATGGAGCTTTTGCTCCCCCCAAAAGAGCAAAATTCGGTTGTTTATTAGTTTTACTTTGTCTCATTAAACCAACACCCCCCCCCCTCAGGCTAAGACAGACAGTAATGCCAATAAAACTTTAGAGAATCTTTTCCATAGACACATGTTCAGTTCAATAAACCGATGGGGATAAGCAGAAAGCAGCATTCCCATAAATAGCTAGTCTCGTAAACCAGAAGATATTGACAATATACTGTACACAAGGAAAGTAATCAAATGATATCCTCTTTTGAGCAATAGTGGGTGGAGACATGGAAATCACTCCTTATAGGGCAGATTTATTGAAATGTGACTTTAGAGCTTAATACATAAAAACTCACATTCTATTAATTCCCATGGAATATTTAAAACTGTATTTATCAACACTGGGCGAGTTTGCTCATGGGCAGTTTCCCATAGCAACCAATCAGTGAACAGCTTCAAGTAGAACAATGAACGGAGCAAAATTGGCCAGTGCTGATAAATGACCCCCATTGAGTTCTAACTTTCACCCATTAATAAATACAATTCTAAAAAATCCCTTAGGAATGAATAGAACATTGGTGAGTTTTTATTTATTGAGCTCTAAACATTTTGAAAAATCTGTCCCTGTATTTCTCTTGATAGGGACGCTAATTGCTAAGCTGAGACCCCACATTGGTGGTGGTCTTTACAAAAAGTACTGACCCCGTCAATCGGGCTGAACGGAAAATTTTGATCGGGTGCCTTCGAAGGCACCCGAACATCAGCCGTTGTTTAGTGCTGAATCGTCAGGTACAGGTAGAATTCTATTGTTCCTACCTATTTATCTGACGATACAGCGCTACATTTGTGTATTGAAACAAACAATCTTTCTTGAAAACATCTTTTCCAAGAAAGATTGTAAATTGTACCGTCTATGGCCACCATAACTGAAGTTTATCAGTGCACAAGTCGCATGATGAGGGGGCACCTGGGAAATGAACAACATGTCTAGCCCCATGTCAGATTTCAAAATGAAATATAAAAAAACGGGTAGACTTAGATTTAAGGGTAGACTTCTTCTGGAGCAGCACTATTAACTGCTGCATTTTGGGGAAAAAAATAAGTTTTCCCATGACAGTATCGTTTTTAAAAAATTGGCAGATTGCTTGTGATTTGGGGTTTCATAGTTAATAGCTAAGTTTAATAGATAAGTTTGATGGATGGGTCAGCCAAAATGTGGCATCATGTGCATCAAAATTAAACAATTCCATGCAGCTCTGGTCAAAGAAACATCGCAGGAACATGAAGAGGTCAACCCAATGCCTGTAACCCACCTGCCTGTGCAATCTGACCGAGCGAGTTGAGGGCAGTTGCAATCTCTTAACTAGAAGTTCTGAACTTCTCATTAGAAAGTGGCATTTGGGCTCTTCAAAAAAAGCCACCCCTAATAGACCAGAAGGTCACCATCTTGCCATGGTCATGTGGATTTTTGAAAGCAGACACTTTTCAAAGTGCTAGGGACAGGGACATAGAAGTGCATGGCAAATAAACTATTTGTATGGTGCGTCTCCCTTCTGTATATATATGGAATGCTAAAGTTTCTGTGGTGAGGCAAACGTGGGTTTTATTGCTTGCCTATTGAGAAAATATAGGTCAGGTTTGAAACCAATACTCTACAGGTCGATATCATTAGGAGAGAAGATTTATATGTATCAGAAAATGCCGTATCATCAAGTTCCTTTGTCTAAACAGGACAAAGCCAATACATGTTAATGACGAGATAACGACTACGGTCGGGGAAACTAAAATTATAGGGAATAATGTGTATTCTATCCCATAATTGAAAGTTCAAGTCTTCGGTTGCTTCCTTTATAGAGACAGGAACGTGATGACAAAGCAGAGCTCGGTGTTATCTCTCTCATCCTTCCAACACTTAGAGCCTTGAAAGGGAATAAAACCCATTAAGGTCTATGGGCATCGAAAGCACATTAATGTCTATTGGTGTCAGAATGAATTGCAACTGCGGAGATACAGTAGAGCCAATAATTAGTATATCAATTGTGCCCCAGTCTTTGTGGATTCACCCTAATGGTATAATTGATGGCTATTCACATTAGCCATTACCCCCACTAACATATAAATTCCATCCCTGCGTCTCTCTTAGGACTGCCTATGCTTTCCATATAAACCAACTCCATGTTGCAATGCATGATGTATGCAGGATCAACACATATATGGATGTACATGATTTAGTGGCATCAATTATATTATTTAGGGTTAAGGAACAATATGTCTTCACCGATACCCTCCCATTCAGCTCAGTAATGTAATTCCCTCCCTATCACCATATCTCTCACCTAATGGTGTTGGTTCCTCCACGACAAAATCAAGGCCTCAAGTATCTCTGAGTAAAACAACCATTGTACCTCCATGTAATCCCACTCTTGGTTTGAGGGAAATTTGCACCCAATATAAATGACCCCCTCCAACTTCTATCATTCCTGCAATTCTAAAAACAAATGATCGTTGTCTGCATTTGGCCTTTTTATGTAAATGTAATGTGTGTGCACAATAGTTTAAATCTCACCCTATCGTTGTATCTCTCACCTAATTGTCTTGGTCCTTTCTCAACAAAATCAAGTATCTCAGAGTAATTCAACCGTTACATCTCCATGTAATTCCGCTCTTGGTTTGAGGAACATTTGTACCCAATATCATCATCATTTTATCATTCCTACAATTATTATTATATTTTGTAGATGCTCCCCATTCAGCAAAATAGTGTAAATCCCATCCTATCATCATATATCCCTCCTAATGGTCTTGGTTCCTTCTCAACAAAATCAAGGCCTCAATATCTCTAAGTAAAGCAACCATTGCTACTGAATGTGATTTCCTCTCTTGGTTGGAGGGAAATTTGCACCCAATATAAATGACACCATCAAACATTTGTCATTACTGGAATGATGAAAACAAATAATCTTTGTGACGGTCCATTTTCTGCATTTGGCCTTTTTTGTAGATGTTCCAGTAATTCAGCCCAATAGTCTAAATCCCACCCTATCATCATATCTCCCACCTAATGGTCTTGGTCCCTCCTCAACAAAATCAAGTCCTCATTATCTCCGAGTAAAGCAAGAATTCCACTCTTGGTTTGAGGGAAATTTGAACCCAGTATAAATGACCCCCTCCGACATTTATGCAACATTCCAGTCATGATGAAAGAAATAATCATTGTGAGGGTTGATTGTCTGCTTTTGGCCTTTTTTGTAGATGTTCCCGTAATTCAGCACAATAATCTAAATCTCATCCTATCATCATATCTCCCACCTAATGGTCCTGGTCCTTCTCAACAAAATCAAGGCCCAAAGTAACCACTGAGCCTCCATGTAATTCTTCCTCCCCCCCCCCCCCCCCATTCAACACAATAGTCTAAATCCCACACAAATCATCATATCTCCCAACTAATGTTCTTGGTCCCTCCTCAACAAAACAAAGGCCCTTCTCAACAAAATCAAGGCCCCAAGTTGAGGGATATATGCACTCAATAGAACTGACCCCCTCCCTCCAACTTTTATCATTATTGGAATTATGAAAACAAATAATCATTTGAACAGTCCATTGTCTGCGTTTGGCCTCTGGTTGTTTCTGCTTCCTGAGGAAGCAACAAATTTCAGATATTAAGCAAACCATGTTCAGATGACTGGGCATTACTGATGCCGATGACACGTTTGGGCACTGTGACTTGTCTAGAGGCCCGTGAATGTCACAGCAATGAGCCTGGTAACGCTGAGACACATTCAGCAGCAGCTCAGACAACAGGTGTTGTGAGTTTAAGAAGAAAGGAGACAGGGGAGAGCACCCCCCACCTTAACGTTGAGTTGCAAAGCTGCCAACCAGGGAACCATAAGCAATTCATCTCAACGCTAGGAATGCCAACAGCTCAGACTGTCAGAACCTGGCTCAATATATGCTAATGAAGCTTTGAAAGTCTGGTGCCGTGGGATCCGTCTTTGGAGCTCCCTAATACCTTCATAATGCATGGGTAACGCACCCCCCCTGCTCACGAAATCAGCCTTCCCCAGGCACCGAGCGCAAGAAGTAAACATAAGGGAAAGTCTGAGAATGAGAAAGTAAAGAGAGAGAAATATTTAAACACATGGAGTGTATCTGCAGTGGGGTAAGTGAGTGACAGAGCAGAGAAATGGAGAGATAGAGAAGCTGGAGAGGGAGAGTTGGCACTGACAATGCAAGTAGTAGTAAAAGAAGAGAATAAAAAGAGGATGAAGTGAACTTTCCCTAAAATGAATAATTCAACTGCCTGAAAGGAACGCACCGTGCTGGGCCCATACAGTATGGATAAATACAGATATACAGGGAAGTAATCTGCTCTTCTGTTTTGGGAAACAATATGGCAGACCCCATCTATATGGCACTCAATAAACTATACTTAATTCTGCACAATATGGCAGCTCCTACCCATGTTCCTCAGGCAGCAGGAGAGCGAGCAAGTGAGGCAGAGGTAGCTATGGGGAAAGTAGACGCGGCCTGTGATTAACATCAACGCTCAGGAAAGAGATAGAGTCAAATAAAAGAGACAAAGACATGAGAGGAGGTGACAGAGGAAGGCTGCAGATTAGTGAAAACCAGGATATATAAAGATTAACCCTTCAGAGAAGCCCTACGGCCAACTGCTACTAAATGTCTTGCATGGCCCCCAGGACAAGATATATAGACAGGGGAGAGATGGGTGGGAAATCCAAACTTCAAGGGAGGAGGGTGACTGCAGGACTAGCGATAAAGGGACATTAAAAAATATGGTGTGAGGGAGATGGAGAATGAGAAAGGGAGGGAGACAGGGCCAAACAGAGGGAGGTTGAAAGAGATAGCAAAACAAGTAGAAAATGAGACAGGAGGCAGTATCCATAGGGGGCAGCAGGAAAGGCATGATTACATTATAGATTAAGGTTATCTGTGCTCCCCTATCCCTTGGCAGCTGTACAGAAAGGCAGAGCAAGGCTTTGTGCATTCTTGAAAGAGCACAGCAAGAAGCCTCGGGGGTAAGAAACAAGCAATCACACACACACACGGACATACACACATAAGCCATTTCCTCGGCACCATAATCACACATACCTGCTCCTCTTTACTCCCACTCACTCACAGCATTTGGGTCTGGCTTTTAAAGCTCTGCACCGCCACGCTGCCCAATAATCCCCCTCCCAGCCTACCCTGCTAGACTGGCGTTTTCTCAAGCCAGACCAATCTTCTAGTGTGCCAGGTATTGAGCTTGACCCCTGTGAGGCCAGAGAACCTTCAAATGCAACTAAGCTGCCCAAGAGTATTGTAATTGCCTTTTATGCGTAGGAAATCTGCAGCAAACACAGTTCTCTTGGCATCTGTGCTTCCATGGCCCTGGGTATATTCCAAATATTTCCTAATATAATGGGATATGCTGACATTCCTATGCAGACCTCCAGTGTAATAATCACATTGACCTCCCTATTCTGTTTATTTACCTATATGCTTAAAGGCTCAGGCTTCTATAAAGGAAGGGTGGGTGTTATGGCTTGCCTCCTGCCTTGCTTAGGTTTATTAGAGTCACTTCTATCAGTATTGATTTCTTAAAGAGATTCTGTTATGATTTTATGATGTTTTTATTTCTAAATTACACTGTTTACACTGCAAATAATTCACTCTTCGATATCAAATTTCATTTCTGGACCAGCAAGTGTATGTATTTAGTTGTACTATTGGTGTGTAGGTGCATCTCAGGTCATTTGTGCTTTCAGAAAGAGCCAGCACTTTAGGATGAAACTGCTTTCTGGCAGGCTGTTGTTTCTCCTACTTAATGTAACTGAATGTATCTCAGTGGGACCTGGATTTTACTATTGAGTGCTGTTCTGAGATCTACCAGCTTGTGTTAGGGAGCTGCTATCTGGTTACCTTCCCATTGTTCTACTGATGGGCTGCTGGGGGAAAGGGGTGGGTTAATATCACATCAGATTGCAGTACAGCAGTAAAGAGTGACTGGAGTCAGAGTTCAAGTCACATGACTGGGGGCATCAGAGAAACTAACAATATGTCTAGCCCCATGTCAGATTTCAAAATGAAAAATAAAAAAAATCTGTTCTCTTTTGAGAAACATATTTCAGTGCAGGATTCTGCTGGAGCGGCATTATTAACTGATAAGGTTTGAAAACAATGTTTTCCCCCATTTTTCCCTATCCAGTGTTGGACTGTCTTTCCTGTATTTAGATTACAGATAGTTCTAAAGCTGGCCATAGACGTAAAGATTTTTGAAATATCCAATGGTTATTGTGAGACCATGATTGTCTCAAAACGATCGTTTAAATGCCTGATGTGCCCATCAACTAAAAAGACCATTTCAGGCGATATTGCCAGCAAAACTGAAGGATCACAGCCTGCTTGGCCCTGCAAACATAGGTAGATTGTATGGGGACCGATAAAGATTTTCTAACCTGGCCGATCAATCATCAGACCGATGTTGGATGAAAAGTCGTAAGATGAACGATCGTTTGTATCCCACTAACCGCACGATAATTTGACAGATTGGTCGGACTTCACTAAGATCGGTCGTTCGGCAGGGAAAGATCGTTGCGTCTATGGGGAGCTTAAGTCTTGCAGGCGTGATGCAGAGCTAAGGCAGAAAAACATATTCTGATTGTCCTTAATGTACCTTGTCTGATTTGATACTCATCCCGTGGTACCTACATTGTGAGGATGAGCCAAGGTGTGTCCACAAGCCTAAAATCCATTGAAAATCGGGAAGATCTGAAAATCAATGCTGAAATCCATTGGGGTTCAGGAAGTTCTGAAAATCAATAATGAAATCCTTTGAGGATCGGGAAGTTCTGAAATCGATTGAAGATCAAGAAGTTCTGAAAATCAGTTCTGAAATCAATTGAAGATCAGGAAGTTCTGAAAGTCAGTATTGAAATTCTAAAAATCAGTTTCTGAAATCCATTGAAGATCAGGAAGTTCTGGAAATCAGTTCTGAAATCCATTGAAGATCAGGAAGTTCTGAAAATCAGTTCTGAAATCCATTGAAGATCAGTAAGTTCTGAAAATTAGTTTTGAAATCCACTCAGCAGTGGATCAGCAAGTTTGAAGATTAGATTGAAGATTAGGAATTTCTGATAATCAGTTCTGAAATCCATTGAGGATCAGGAAATTCTGAAAATCAGCTCTGAAATCCATTGAGGATTAGGAAATTCTGAAAATCAGTTCTGAAATCCATTGAGGATTAGGAAGTTCTGAAAATCAGTTCTGAAATCCATTGAGGATTAGGAAGTTCTGAAAATCAGTTCTGCAATCCATTGAAGATCAGGTTTATGCACATGGACACCCAGGGGCCAAGTGTGCTCTTCCAAGAGTACATTCACTCTTTAGGGGGGCGGTCATTTGTTTGCCTATAAATGTTGCAAAGGCCCTCCAGTGCAGAGACCTGCATTTACCCCATTAATTTATTCATGAATGGCAGGTGGGAGGAAAGCATAATATGTACCCCTACCCACCCTCTAAAGGTGGCCATACACTGGGCGAGTTAGTAGCTTGTTGGCCTGTGTATGGGCCCCGCTGATGGGCCCATTCTGATATCGCCCACCTCGCCTATCTTGTGCAGTGATCCCCAACCAGTAGCTCGCGAGTAACATGTTGCTCTCCAACCCCTTGGATGTTGCTCCCAGTGCCAGTCCCAGTCCTCAAAACAGGTGCTTATTTTTGAATTACTGGCTTAGAGGCAAGTTTTGGTTGTATAAAAAACAGATGTCCTGCCAAACATTCTCTCCTGTAGGCTGCCAGTCCATATAGGGGCTACCAAAAAGCCAATCAGAGCTCTTATTTGACATCCACATGGGCTTTTTCATGCTTGTGTTGCTCTCCAACTCTTTTTTTACATTTAAATGTGGCACACAAGCAAAAAAGGCTGGGGACCCCTGATTTAGAGGGTGCAATGGTGGACACAGGCCAGCAGTCTTGCCCAAAATTACCCCTTTTATGTCCCCATTTGTGCCTGTAAGTAACCCACCCATAATGTCAGCTCTGTGTGGCAGACACCCCCTTCCTTCTGTGTTTCTTAACAACATAAAAATATATACAGTAACAACAATAAAGAGGTAATTGCATTGGAATGATGGGAAAACATATCATTTAGGCGCTTCGATGTGCAGTGCGGAGGGTCCAGGTGTCTCTCCTGCCCGTCTCCGAGTGCTCCAGCCAACAGTCATTCATTTTGTTTTGGCAGGAGACTCTTAACCGTTTTCCTAGCAGCAAAGTGTACCAGTTTCCTGAGTTTCCTGTCATTTATTATATTGCCAGAAATGTATGAACCAGTGATGAGCTATTAAAAAGCAGCCAGCGAGGCATCTCTCTGCATTCAGCAAAAAGCACATGATCAGTTAAGGGTATGCTCGGTGTACTCTACTAGAGCTGGAAAAAAACATTGGCATGGGTAGGGTAAGACTTAAGGGGCCACTATATATCCATAATTCATTTTCCCACCCGTGATTATTCATTTGTCCCATTTCCTATGATTTTCTATAAGCTTTCATGTTGCACATTCAGTTTTGCTTTAGCTGCCATTGTCCCAGGTATTCCCCTGTACTAAGCACAATTCAGCAGGAGCGGCCTCTATGTTTGCTCATAGTCTGTACAGAGAGATACCTTTCGATATAGAAATATTTGTAAATATCTCCCTAGGTCGTGTTCATTTGAAGAGATTTGTGCGGCATCTTTGAATAATCTTTGTATATGGAAATCAGTCTACCTCTTCCATCCTGCCCGCCGACTAGAGCAAATATACCATTTTGTTTTAGGGGGTCTAATTTATCATTGTGCCTTAAAGTAAATTCCCCATTTGATGTATTAATCTCATAAAGCCGCACAAGTCAGCGGCACCTGCACATGAGGAGAGAAATAACTCTGATAAATCTGAGCATTAGGGAAACGGTAAAAATGTTAGTTTGGAATTTAGTAGATTGGGAAGTTTGTAAATGAAATAAAAGCCTTCGATCCCTTCTGTACAATAATTGTTTTTCCTGAGTACGAGCTGTAAAGCCAGTGTGCCGGGTATTCTGCTGCTGAAAGAGCAGTGGTTTGGGGCTACTGGCCACCTGCAGCCGGCTGAAAAAGGAAGCTAATCGTTGATTGGTTGCTGTGGGTGTAAATCTGCCTAGTGTTCATATACAATCATGTACGGATCAAGCAACGGGGAGGGGGAGATTTTGCAACACATTCAGAGCAAACTGGCTGCAATGTTGTAGTATGTGGTCATGTCCTGCGCGGGGCCATTTTTTGGAACCCGTACCCACAACCTGAAATCCACAACCTGCATTCTTACCAGCTACCCGACCCGCATGTACCTTATCCGCAATCCAAACCGCGACCCGCTGACCATCAAGAATAAGGAAGTGCTATCATTGTAAACCGGAAGTGACATCATCGGAAGTAGTCGTAATCAGAAAAAGGAGTCAAATTTGTTATTGAGAAGACCCGTGGCCCGACCCGCTGCAGGATTCTACAGTAGAGCAGACCTGTGCCGACCTGAACCCGCCACCAAATAAGTTCCCCTCCCTAGACCTGTTGCCCAACCTGGCCCATAAATGGTTTACTTACCTTCTAACGTGGGACCTGTGAAACTGAAAGTGGTGTCACGCTGGGGCTGAAACTGATCAGTAAACAATATATTTTGCCAACTAGAATTACAACCAAGGGAATAGTACTGTACTTGGTCTTGCACACCTTTCCATTCCCCACTTGACTTCCATGTCGGGTCGGAATCCGCATGGAATCCATGCATGATCAAGGAATTTAAACTTTGGAGGTATTCCTGATGTAGGACTCTAGCATGTGGACCAAGCCAAGTGGGGAGTGGAAAGGGGGTGTAAGGCCAAGTACTAAACCCTTGGTGGTAATACTAGTTGGCCTGGCAGATGTTTTTACTCGTTGATCTTTAGTAGTTAGCGTATAACTGTTCTAATAGGGTTGGCAGCAGATTGGGAATTGGATTTATAGTCTAAATTGTCACTCAACATGGTGAGAAGTTCAGTATGTTCTAAAACTAATCTAACTGTACAATAAGGCGAATGCATTGGCAAAGTTGTAATTTGTTAGATTGAAAAATGAAGCCATCCCCACACTTGCGCCTTGGCTGCAGGGCTATTTTTTATCTTTCCTCCCTTCCAATGAGATTTTCCTCCCAGAGGGCCCCCAGGAATGGGTTAACTCAGTGAAGTTAGCATTTATTATGACATATTTAATGAACATTAATTAAGACAGAAGATGGCAGAATCCCTCAGGCTGACGAAGAAGGAGCTTCTTTAATTATATCAGGAATATGGAAGAGCGGGTATAGATTGAGAGGTGGTCAAGGAGCTCGTGGAAAGGAGAAAAACAGAGAGTGATGGACTTTGGAGGGAGAAGGGAAGAAAGATGAAGAGAGCAATGAAAAGTAAAGCTGAAATAATGGAGACAGAAGTGTAGAAACCCAAAGTAACAAAACACCATGAAGAGAGAAAAGGCATGGGACTGGAGGGGTGAGATGGGACTGGAAGGGTGAGATGGGACTGGAAGGGTGAGATAAGACTGAAGGGAACACATGTCTTGCTAGAGTGGCCTTCCACTGTACCAGAGGATCTCCTGATAGGTCAAGGACTGTTCCCTTCAGTTCTTTCTTATTGCCCCATAGGTTTATTTGACATCTAATACATTTAGCATTGCCAACAACTAATTTTTGCAAGAGTTGGCCCACGATGTTTAGTTCTCTGGTGGGCTCTAGGAATTCTTGTCTGCAACTGTGCCTTGGAGAATTTGTGCAAATCAAGGGTGTGGTGCACCTCAGATGAAAAATAATGAAGACATTTGGAGGCTTAGTCTCCCCCAAAAAAGATCAACTCATAAATAACTGTAAGTTGTCCAGTGACGTCATCTTTTGTTAGTCTCTCCTAACAATAACAACACCCTACTTCCCTGATTCTAAACAGTAGAGTCCATCAGCTCAAGCTCATGGATGCAAAGTAATTAAGCAGACTAACGGGTTAGAAGTTGAGCGTGTATTGTGGGGATTTATATTTTGACAACATACAGCTGGTTATCCATAGAGATGGGTTCATGTTTCTAATAAATATATGTCGGAAGGAGTAGAGTGTTGAGGTTTCAAGTTCCGGAGGATCTGAACCAACTAGAGTTGGACATCGATATTGGTTGATATTGGCTGCCGAGTTGACAATCTATTGACATGTCTATGGGGCCAAAACTATATTCGGACTGTTACCTGAAAGGGGCTCATTCTAATATGAATGGAAAAGGCTGAAAAAAAACAATTGTGATTCAATTGCCTTCTTTGACCCACAACTTAGATGTTTTTTTTTGCAAAGATCTGCATACTCACAACCATACCAGATTAGCAGATCTGGCCAGGCATTGCCAACTAATGGCAACATATTGGCCATTTTTTATCAGAAAAATGGAAGTTACCTTTTCCCTTAGCTTTTGGGATGTCACGAGCAGGTTTGGTCTGACTTAGTCTGGAGTTGACAATGCAATTCCGGCTTGTCTTAGTAATGCATATTTATGGAGGCTTATCCTCCACAAAAACATATATATTGAGATTTAATTGCAAGTTGTCCAATGGAAAGCCTTCTGTAAGTTGCCTTTCCCAAACACAAATCTCACCCTCCTTCCCTGTTGAGCTCCTTGAGAAAAAGTGTAGAAGAGTTATACATTAATGCTTCCAAGACGGGACCTGAAGATTGATCATGGGTAGATCACTGCAGTCAATAGTGGGTGGACAAATAGAAAGGAAACGAAGACAAAGATGTTATATGGGCGATTATGTAACAGTGTGGCATAGGGCTGTCCGTAACTACTGCCAGCAACTAATCAGATCATTCAACTATTCTTTCATTATTCTAACTGTGCTTGACTGTCAAAATCAAACTGCTCATGGGTTGCTAGGGGTTACTGTACAAAGAGAAACTTTTGCCTTTATTGCAACATAAACCTTTCAGCTCTGAGGAATGAAAGAAGCAGAAATGAGAGATAATTGGACAAGCTGAGTATAAGCGGGTTGTCCTGGCCAAACATGCACGGAATTTTCATACCGTTCGACTGATATCAAACCAAAACGGCATTATTGTTTTTGATTGGATTTAATAACAAGCAGTCCACCACCAGCTTGCTGCCAACTGATTAGAATGGTCAGCTAAATTGTACGCCTAGCCATGCCCTTGATCAATCTGCCAGACCCAAACCCCTCCCTGAAGGTGCTGCACAATAAATAGAACCTTTAAGTCTCTTTGGCCCCTGATTGGTTTCTCTCACACTTCTGCGTTTTACCTAGACAATATTGCAATCTACAAAGTTTAGTTTGTCCACAACCTTTTTTTTTTTTTTTTTAACAAATGAGCCACATTGAAATATAGAGTTGGCGAGCAGCATAACCATAAAAAATAAGGTTGTCATTGGCCGTTTAGTTCACCCTATGTGGACTGACCAAAACTTGCTTCCAGGCCAGAAATTCCAAAAATAATCACCTGCTTTGATGCAACTGGAAGAAACCTCCAAGGGGTAGGTGAGCAACATGTTGCTCCTTAGCCATTGGCTGGAAACTACCTGGACATCTATATAGATACATTTAGATCTGCACCCAGACACATTAACTGACCTGCAACAGCTTTGTTCACAAACCTACCCATTATCCAAGGCCCTTGGTGAAATCATGTCATTTGTGGCCTAGTAGATGGTGCCCAGGGTGGTGGAGAATTGGACCTAGTGCATTTCCACCTACATCCTCATTTTCCTACCTGCCCAATGTCCATAGGTATCCATAAAACCTGCTGCAGGACTATTTAAGAGGTAATTTATATTGGGCCAATATACTTATTGTTTCTTTAAATAATTATCACTGATGTAAGAATAGATGATATTCTATGAATCCCACAGTACTAGTGTTTCCATACTAGGCGTTGTTTTGCTTTCAGGCCTGCAGAAGAGGAAATGAGAATGGAAAATGTATAATATATCCCCCATTCTGTAAGCAGCAGGTAAGATGAAAAACATATTTATGCACATGCACACATACATAGGGAGCACAAACTATATTTGTGAGCATTCTCACGAGAGCGTCTTGTCCTTCTGTATTATTGTCACTTTAAGGCACCAGACAGAGCAGAACTAATCACTGGCAAAACCGTGAAAAGCCTATGATTTTCTAGCATGTCTTTATTTTTTATAAGACTGCAAGACCTTCCATCTCCATCTAATAAAATGGGGATTGGACGCGGCTTACTGTTACAGCTGAGCTTATCGCCACTTTGTAAAATCTCCCCAATTATCCATTAAATCCAGTTGGGGTCAGGATATTGAGTTTCCCTGCTTCAGCCTTGTCAGGTAAGGAATGTGTATATATATATATATATATATATTTATATACACATATATAGCTCAAGAACTACTTTTGGTTGAGCTGATGGACAGAATTAATGTTCACATGTGTGCATCCTTGCAGGACATAATGGGTTGCTGTGAGGGTTTTGCTCTTGAGCGAGCACAGTCTGCCCATTCTACTGGAGCAGTCCAAGTCTTTGGAGATGCAGGGATTTAGCCGGCTAATGGTTAGAAGTTAGAAAATGTACGGTGGTGATTCATATTTTGACCATGCACAATCGGTCATCCATACAGCACCAGCTGGGTTTGTGTTTCTAGTGATTATATATGGATGGGAGGAGAGTGTTGAGGTTGCAAGAATATCTGGGTTTCTGGAGCATCCAGTCTCAGATAAAGCTGGACATACACAGGTAAGCATTTGCTGCAGAGTTGACTGCCTATTGACCTGTGTATGGGGCCAAAATTGTATTCCGATTCCTACCTGAAGGCTAGAAATCCCAATAAGCAAGGAGGAAGATTCTGTGATCCATTGTGATTCACTTACCTTCTTTCGACCACCACCTAGATGTCCCAAATAGGCAACAATCTGAATGCTTGCAGCCTCTTTAAACAACTGGTTCTGCCCATGCAATTGCCAGCTAATAGCAATATATTTACAATGTTGTAACAATACGAGAGTTACCTTTCCCTTTAGCTGTTGTGATGTCACTTGCAGGTTTAGTGGAGTTTGAAATTTGCCACCCAGTGCT
>CM044445.1:5663169-5688376 GCA_024363595.1 Xenopus borealis
CTACACACATACACCTCTCATTCTGTACTCATCCTTAATTCCTACACACATACACCTCTCTTATTCTGTACTCATCCTGAATTCCTACACACGTACCTTTCATTCTGTATGGATATAGACACATATAATCATTTCCTTCTAATCACATAAAGAAATCCCATTTGCATTAATTTCTCATATTGGTTTGATCCTAGCACAACCATATAACTCTTAGTTCCAAGTCATGAGAGATTCTAGTACAAACAGACATCACACATAATAAGGTACATGTGCGTTATTGTTGTTCTGCCATTCCACGCTGAGACACATGCCCTGTGCCAGTCCATCTCTGGGATATTAAACACTTCCCCCCCATTTCCATAAACTGTGTATGTGTGGGATTACCGGCTCTTCATCTGAGAGGAGGAGGTGAGAAGGGCATTTAATAAAAATTGAGAGAATTGGAAATTGCACCTTTAATATCCCCTAGCAGAGGGCAAGGATAAAAATAGTGTGATATCCCTTCATTCTGCACCAGTAAACAGCACCATTCCCTGATTGGTCCTAAATGTTTAACCCTCTCTGCACTTACATGCCCCAATAGTAAAAGGGAAGGGCTCATTTAAAAGGATTTGTACCTATCGCTGTCACCCCCACAATCTGATGTTTTTGATCAGTTCCCTTCAATGTTTTTTCCACTTTGCTTGATTTTAACTTATTTTGTCCGATTTTTCTGAGATGGTCTAATGGGAATTTATCATTAACACCAACCAGGAGACCCTGTGGGACTCAATCAGACCCTGGATGTATAAGCATAGCTCCAAATCTTACCTTCAAGCTGGTCACATTGGGTTGTTATTATTGCCTGCCAGCTCCTGACCCAAAGACACCAACCTTGATTTCAGGGGATCTTGGGTGCATTTTGGCAATACCAGGGCCAGATTTACATAGCGGGTGCCCCTAGACCAGCCACCACTCATTGCCCCGCCCACTCCCCTTCACTCATGCACATACGTAATTTTCCATTGTTGAGTCTGGAGCGTTGGGGGTTGGCACATGGGAAATTTAAAAAGTTATCAATTCTCTTGTGTGTCCCCAGTGCTTCAGAATGAAAGCAAATATGGCTGGGCAACATGCTTGCCCTAAAATCCGGCCGCCCTAGACCTGGACCTTTTATGGCTGAGTCCAGGCCGACCCACAAATCCGGACCTGACACCTACCCCTGCCAACTGAACTCCTATGTAGTGATGTACGGGACAAGGGCAGGTCAAACTTTTTCCATTGACCTCCCTCTACACAGCTCCTCTGCCCACTTTCCATTGCTCAGATATATTCTGTCCGTGACCATGGCTTGTCGAGTCAGAAGTTGGGCATTTTAGGGTTGGTAGCACAGTAGGACTGTCACATTCCACCCGCTCCCTCCTTTGCTGGTTTGCTCACAACCCCATCTCTTCTGTGTTTAGCATATTCAGATTTCCCACTGAAATGTGGATTATTGGAGGCCTGTCCCTTCAAGTACAAATACAACATTTTTGTGTGGCACTTAGCTTCCCTTCTTCAGGTAACTTACAGTCCTTAGATCCTTCTGCATAGTGTGTGTAGCCCTTGGCTGGGAACTTTAAGGTGGCCATACATGGGCCTATAAGATCGATTTGGAAGCTTATTGGCCTCTGTATTGGGCCCTCTGACGGTCTTCCTTGATTGATATCTGGCCAAAAATTGGGCAGATGTGGATCGGGCAGGGCTAAAAATCCCTTTGGATCGCAGACTGCATCTGTTCATTGATACAGTCCCATGATCTGACCACTCGTATTGCCTACATTATGATCCTATCGCTGGGCCCTAGGGCCCGCAATCAGATCAGCTCCAAATAGCCCACCTCATTGAGGGCATATCGGAGAGAGATCCACTCATTTGACATCATTGCCAAACAAGCAGTCTCTCTGTGTATGGCCACCTTTAGAATCTTAGCTCCTGGGCAAATGGAGGCCCTGAATACACTATATGATCCCAACCACTTGCAAGTAGTCTTAGAGTATTATTCTCTACATCTACATCACCTTCATCCAGTGTCGGACTGGGATGCCAGGGGCCCACCAGAAAACCTTAGACTAGGGGCCCACCAGAAAACCTTAGACCAGGGGCCCACCAGAAAACCGTAGACAATGGGCCCACCAGAAAACCTTAGACCAGGGGCCCAATTTCCCAGACTATTATTCCTTCTCTCCTCACTTAACCTCTTTATTCTCCTTTTCTTTTAGATCTACTTACCATACTCTATTCTTCCATTATTAAGCCTATTTTTCTACATAAAGGAATAGGGAATGAACATGAAATAGGCTAAATTGTTAGAAGCAAGAGGGCCCAATGACACCTGGGCCCACCGGGAGTTTTCCTGGTATCCCTGTGGGCCAGTCCAACACTGCCTTCATCACAGGACAGATGTGGCCTCCAAGTGTTCCCCATCCCCACCACCACCCTAACCATAAGCTCCATTGACCTCTTTGTGTCACAGCCTTATTTTACTCCGAACAGCCAGTCCGGCACTGAGCTGATGACTTTAAGTGGAGTGGCTGATGCTAGATCTTCCGTCATAGAAGCTCCTAAATCTGATTTGATTATTTTCAGCGCTTGTATTTAAATTTATTAGGAGTCTGAGCTGGTTTATTTTCGGAGACTCTGACTCCAGATAACCAAATGTGCTCCCGACCACAGCTCTGCTAACATCTATATGATCTCAGGGAAGACATAGGACCCTGTTATCACCAAACCGTTGCCCCCCAAGTCTAAGTAAGCTTCTTTGGGGACCTTAGCAAGCAGTTAAATGACTGGCTTCAGATGAAGGTGCCCTTTAAATCTGATGTAATAAGCACAGGCTTCGATGAACCTCCCACTGCGTCGGCTGGACGGTGCTTTTGGCAGCAAAAGGGTAAATAGTCTGGGTGTGTTAATAGAAACGTATCAATCTCTTTCTCCTGTGTGTACAAAAAATGTCTTGTCTGGTCTAGGCTGGCATTAAATTCTGTGCGGCTAATGGTCTGTGGCCACTGTAGGGGAAGAGGAAGAAAATAACTAAAATGATAAATAAGCTTCTTTCATCTCAAGCAGGCACGAGGAATACTCTAAAAAGGTATCGCTTTCACTGTCCCCATGGAACTGGGGGGGGGGGGGATTATTGTAAAAATAGCAGCGGATGAGAGTAACATTGAGCCAGAAGGGGATGATATGTGTATTACCTGGCTTTCAGATTAACAGCACTGGATTCTGAGCCGTGCCATGAACTTAACCCATAAAGCTGCCTGTGAAGGTGCAGTAATAATGTCCCCCACCTCCCCTTCCAGTTGTCTGTTATTGGCACACAGAGAGTGCGGCGCCTCCGTGTGGAAAACGGACTGGATATAGTAATCAATTTTCCCTCCTGAGATAACACAGGGAGTGATTAATGGCTTAGATTATGTAACATCAAACACAGAAAGTAACTCAGTTGTAGAGAGAGAGGAGGCTTCAGAAGAGCCCAACCACCCTGTCCTCTACCACCGCAATCCCACATTCTTCTGCCAAGTGTAAGACTATCTGGAGTCGATATTGGCACGCAGGTACAGCCCTTGTTTTTGGCTGGAAGGTTATCCTCAAATATGCAGCTACAGCATTGTGGGCAGCAGCCTTATCAGAAGACCCCTTGTAGGTTGGGGCTGATCTGATAAGGGTTTGCTGTTGGTATTTTTAATAGGTGCCTTAATTAAATTTAAGAATAAATAAGGCCATATATGGGAACACCTGGGCTATTGGCCAGTGTATGGGCTTAAAACTGCCTTCTTATTGATAGTGCCATCAGATGAGAAATTTTGTGGTCCATGGCCATCTTCCTCGGACAGTAGGCCACCATCAGTCAATGTGATTATTCACATTTATTTTTTGCACTTTGTAGGCTGCATCTGGGTTCCCTAAAAGATCTTTATGAATATGGACATCCTAACTGGTACCTGAGCAAATTCCTGTATTGCTGACTCTTTTATTGCACTATATCATGTCACATCTAAGTGCAGATGGAATACATTACTATTATCGCTCTGCCTCTCCGCAATATTTACGACATACCATTAACATTATTGCAGTTATAATGCATAAGTACCATAATAAGAGTTAAATATTATAATGGCCTACTTCTGACCTCAGATGTACGATTATAACATCAGGATTTCACAGTATTAACATCACTGCTGCATTATCCGGAGTAAAGTGGCCCTAACTCGGATGGATGGGGTAATGACTGCAACGGTTGAATGACAGCCTTTTGACAGCAAAATCACAGCAAAGACATCGCTTGTGGGTATTAATGTAGTCAGGCATAGAAGACAGGAGATGCAACCTGATTGGTTGATGCAGAATAGAGTTACTAGCATCCCCTTACAGCCAAATATGCCCAATATGTAATGGGTACCTCCAGTCAAAAGTAGTTATGGGATCCCTTATTCGGAATCCTAGCTCTCTGTGATTATGGAACTACTCTGCCTTCAGGGTCAGACTGGGTCGATGGAACACCTAGAAAAAAATCAATTGGTGCCGATGACTGTTGCCCCACACTGCTCCTTGACCTCCTCTACTGGTCCCAATTGTGTTGTGTCAAGAAGAAAAAACAGGGTACATGGGGGATCAAGGGGGGGTTGTGACTGTGGGCCCGGGAGACCACCAGTAGACCCAAGACCCCCAGTTTGATGCTGTCTGCCTTATGCTTTATCCTTGTGCTCTATAAAGATGTATCTAGCTCAGCCATTGTGTCTCAAGCTGGTAGTAAAAGCTTTATCACCTCCCATAACCATAACCATGACTGTGGCCTGACACCCTTGAGGGTATGACCAGGAAAATGTCAGCCTTGGTATTTGAAGACTAATTCTTTAGAAATAGGTATTTTGGCCCTTTAATCAGGTTTTCCCACATTTTTAGTTTCCTCTGTATGGTACAGGTGAGACAGATCCCAGGCTTTGTTGGCTGATTAATGCCTGCTATGTAACTGCTTAAACATTTATTTTGTGCAAAGTCAATTCATGTAGTAATATATTTATTTTTAGCCTTAATTAATTACACAGGCTGCACTCCCGATAGCCAATCAATCAGGCTCCAGCTCCGGCCACGCTACTGAGGCTAAAAATGAGCTGAAGTTACCCATCAATACCCCTTTCCCTGGAGTCTGGGCAGGGTTGTGCCGTATCAATGGTGTCTTGTGTCAGGTTGGCAGTAATCGATCTGTTGTATTAATCACCTACACTCTGGGTTAATGTTACTGTACAGCAGTTAGGAGCTTTCTCCAATGGCTACAAGCATAAAGCTGGCCATACTTGCACCACCGTTTCTTCTGTACAAGCATGGTGCTCAACTATCCTGTCCCACATCCATGTTCTTTACGTACTACGTGGTTCAATGGCTGGGCAGGTTTGAAAACCTCATCCACCAATATTCCATGTTGGTCAATGTAGGTTCATCTATAGATGAAGGTGGAGGAACCTCAGATGTTCCGCAGCTTTCAGTCCAAAGGAGTGGAATAATAGAAAGGTGGCCATACCATGTACAATATCTGTCAGTTCCAAACGGCATTGATTGTCCAACTTTCTTGCATCATTATGTTACAGTTCAAGCTCCCTTTGATCAGGACTATTCTTGAAGGTCCAATCTCTGGCAAGGGCTCATGAAATCTGTACAGATAATATCAATGCATCGGTCATTCATCCATAGTTCCAAGAATACATCAGACAGAAATGCATATTGACCTCAGATCTCATCCTTACTATCCTTGGACCCCTTTAAGGGTTCATTATTTGGTCAAGACCCTTCTTGAAGGTCCAGACTTTTTTCAGGCCTCATGAAATGGGTACAGATATTGGAAAATATCAATGGATATCCCATAGTTCCAAGAATTCCTAGGACAGAAAATACTTACTTATCTTAACTGACGTTCAAGCTGGGTTTTCAGATGTATCTGAATAAACTCAAGGGAAGAAAACACAATTATGCCTCTTTATAGGTCCCTGATAATGCCTAACCTGGAGTATGCAGTGCAATTTTGGGCTCCAGTCCTTAACAGGGATATAAATGATATGTAGAGAGTGCAGAGACTAAGTGCAACTAAACTGGTCAGAGGGATGGAAGACTTAAATTATGAGGGTAGTCTAGAGGAAAGGAACCTTCATTTGAAACAGCGAAGGTGGTTTTTCACAGTGAGGACAGTGAGATTGTGGAAAGCACTGCCAGGTGATGTGATGCTGATTC
Source organism: Xenopus borealis (assembly GCA_024363595.1). Lineage (NCBI taxonomy): Eukaryota > Metazoa > Chordata > Amphibia > Anura > Pipidae > Xenopus > Xenopus borealis. The sequence goes on from CM044445.1 coordinate 5,669,413, forward strand.
TGCTAATGACTTTAAGAGGGGCTTGGATAATTTCTTGGACAAGAATAATATCAAAGGCTAATTGGCCTTCAGACTGAGTCTCCCTGCCATTCCTCTGAGACCCTGACAGTTTGGGAACCACTATCATATGGTATTGGCCAATGTATATTCTCTTTAAGCAGCCGTGGAAAGATCTGCTTGTTTGGTGGAGTTGCCAGACAAGCCGATCTGTGACCTAAAGCGGAGGACCAAACGAGGATGAGCTGATCATTTTCTCTCCCCGGTCAACATTTGGATCATTATACAGAGCTGCAGAGAGAGTATCAAAGGTTCCATGCTGTCCTTGGCCAACTGTATTTTCAAACCTTCCAGATATACTGTATATCTGGCCAATCTCCAATGACATTTCGACCAGACACGTTGTTGTTTTGTCTCAATAAACTGCGACATGATCAATATGGCGGGGTTGGGCCTTGTATGAGTATAGTTGGGGTTCACCTGTGCATGAGACCAGTGTGTCCTCTCAGACAACTCATGTAGCCAAAGAACATTTCCTCATTCTCTGTCGAAGGAAAGCAATATCTCCAGTGGCCCTTGAACTCTATAGTCCATGTGCAAGTTTTTGTTTATAGCAGAGAGATGAGAGCACTTGATTTGATAGGGTGCATTGTTCAGGCAGCCCATAGTGAAGTGAAGTGACTGCTAGAGAAGCTTTGCGCCCCTCCAAGCACTTGCACAACACAACTCATGCGCTTACTTAGCAAAATCAAGTCATGGAGTTCTGTGCACCATACAGATCCCAGTATCTCCAGCACCCTCCTGAGCTGTTAGCACTCTATCCCCGGGGCTCAGAGTAATTGTATCTCAGTGCTGCCCTGCGTCTTATTACTCCCCTCCTTGTCTTGCTGACTTCATCGTATTCCATTGGGTAATTTGATTTCGTCCTGCGATTCCTCCCACCTTGTATGAAGTTATACTGCCAGCGCCAGCCCCAAGTAATATCTTCACGTATATCAAGACCCCGGAGATGATAGCATTATACGCAGATTACTCTTCACAATCCTCTTTCCTCTTACATTTATTTCACACTCACCTCATTTATTCCTTATATTGGAGGGTGAGGAGCCACAGCTTAAAGGGAAACAAAGACATCTAGTCTCAGAGGAAGATCTGAATTATTGGGTAACATTATTCAAGTTATTTTGGCCCTGGCACACTGTACCCAAGGTTATTGCTTTGACTCTTTCTCTGCCGGGGCCCTAATGCTGGGAATTGTATTTTCTTTACCTTTTTTGGCCTTTTTGTATATATATATAGCGCCAACATATTCTGCAGCACTGTTCTAAAATTAAACATTCCCACCAGTACCTGCCCCAGTGGAGCTTACAATCCCCTATAACAGTCACTAGGAATAGTTTTTTCTGGAGCCAATTTACCCATCTGTATGTTTTTGGGGTGATGGAGGAACCTGTGTATTGGATAGAAACCCATGTAGAAATGGGGAGAACATACACAGTCCCCCACAGGGAGTCTACTATACAACAGAGCCTGCAGTTGGGGTCCCCTGTTTGGGTGTTTCATGTGTGGTAGTTGTGACACTGGGTGAAGCTAAACATCCACATGCCCAGGTTCAAAATTCACCACCAGGTCCCTGTTCACAATGCAGAATCCCCTTAAATGTATCACCTACCACTGCAACTGCTGGGCCCCATGAGGAGCTTTGGGCCCTCAGGCCCCCTGGCTCCACACCACTGATTTTGTGTCTCAGAAACAACTTAAAACCCAGTCAAGTGTCTTTTGTTATGAGACTGATCTGGACCAAAGAGCCCCAACAAGGGCAAAATTGTTCTCCATCTTGGATCTGACAACCAACTCGGTAAACAGCACCCAGTTGAACTCTTAAGCCTGAATTTCCCAGCATCCCTTGCCATCCGCTCTTACCTTCTTGGTAGCATTGATTGATTCCCTTGCTGAGACAATGAAGTGTATCTGGAGCTACAGCTGCAATTATAGAACAGACTTCAGCTCTTAATCCTCTGCTCTACAATTTAATGAGATTTTGCATTTGCCGCTGGCAGTTTGCTACCCCAGAAATTGGTCGCCTAAGGCCATGGCTGCCACAACCCTTTGCTTTCTGGCAGTTTATGGAATTCAGCTCCCAACATTCAAGAGTGTGTCTTAATATGCTATGTACTCCTGTCCACATTACTCAGGACATCATATAAGGATGCTATCGGTCTACCTACTGACCTCTTGGCTTGTTCTGCCTGCCAAATAATCATTAATAGTGCAGCTACTTTTATGCAGATATTCGCAGGGAACCCATGCCCTGCAGAGCTTGCAATCTAAACGTCGTCCTTAATGAGCAGGAGCTGAGCGCTGGCCCTACTTTAGTTGGTGTGATTGCAGCAGGGCTTGTGGAAGATATTTAGCATGAGGATAGAAGACAGAAGATGGACATGACAGCAACAAGGTCTCTTGTTTCCACCCTAGTTCTCTCCTATATAGGAATGCCCTCTGTTGGCTGGAGGGGTCGGCACCTCTCTTAACGTATTTATGAGAACAAATTAGCCAAACACAAAAGGCCAGTGTATGTCTGATGAAGGGGCACGCCCCCGAAAAGTAACATCATATGACTAATTAAACATGCAGGGGACTTCCCTGCTAAACTGGCCTTTTCTGTTTGGCTAATTTGTTCTCCTAATAGCCAGACACCCATAGGGTAGCAAGCATCAAGAGGGTAGGGGTAGGACAGGGGCAAAGTATATATGTGTGTGTGTGTTTGTATATGCATGTATTTGTAACATAGTAAGTGGAATAACTCTATTTTAACCAGCCTAACTGCTAGTTGATCCAGAGGAAGCCAAAAAAAACCCACCCGAAGCCTCTCTAATTTGCCTTAGAGGGGTAAAAATTAAAAGCTAAAATGACTACAAAATGGGTCTAGTCCCTGGATCAACTTGTACTATGAGCTATCTCCCATAACCCTGTATTCCCTCACTTGCTAAACACAATCCAACCCCTTCTTATACCTATCTAATGTATCAGCCTGTACCACTGATTCACTTCCCTCCCTGTTACACCCTTTTCCTCCTTTCCTCTAATCTCATTGGCTCCCTCCTGTCTGCTGGGAGGAGCTACTGGTGAATAAAGCATCCAACCCCTTCTTATACCTATCTAATGTATCAGCCTGTACCACTGATTCACTTCCCTCCCTGTAACACCCTTTTCCTCCTTTCCTCTAATCTCATTGGCTCCCTCCTGTCTGCTGGGAGGAGCTACTGGTGAATAAAGCATCCAACCCCTTCTTATACCTATCTAATGTATCAGCCTGTACCACTGATTCAGGGAGACAATTCCACATCTTCACAGCTCTCACTGTAACAAACCCCTTCCCAATATTTAGCTGGAACCTCTTTTCTTCTATGAGAATGGGTGACCTCGTGTCAGCTGGAAGGACCTACTGGTGAATAAAGCATTAGAGAGATTATTATATGATCCAGTTATATATTTATACAAAGAGTCACTGTATATAGTGTGTGTGTGTAGGATTGCTTGCCAGGAGGTTTGTGATTAGAATTATATATGTAATCATATTTACAGTATGAAGCAAAGCCCATGCTAATACCCGTCCGCTTCCACCTATTTAACCAGCAACCCCCTTCTGCTCCGTGTGCATTAAATACCCCCCAAAGGCAAGTTACTGGTGCTGCGCAGCGAAACATCTTCTCTTGATTTAGACAATCTATATTTCTCTAGCGTGGGACCTCTTCCCCTTGGCAATATGATGTCAAGTTGTGCTATTAAAGTCTGACTCGGTGTGAGATTTGTGCCGTGGCACGGGCATAGCAATGTGAGCCTCCAGCTACAGATCTGTCATGGGGATAAAAGCCTCTGTGCCTCTCTAGTGCCCCCCGGCAGCCGGGATAGAGTGTTGCACTCGTGCTGCCCACATGCTTTTGGTACAGGCCTCCCAGATACAGCCATCTGATTAAAGAAACAATTGCTTTTCAGCAGCAGTTAATTGCAAGGCTGTATCTTTAACAAAAGACATGATAGTATCAAGTACAGTACAGGTATGGGACCTGTTATCCAGAATGCTCAGGGTCTGAGACTTTCCGTGTAACTGATCTTCATACCTTAAGTCTATTAGAAAATCATGTAAACATTAAATAAACCCAATAGGCTGGTTTTGCTTCCAATAAGGATTAATTATATCTTAGTTGGGATCAAGTACAAGCTACTGTTTTATTATTACATAGAAAAAATGAAATCATTTTAAAAAATTTGGATTATTTGTATTAAATGGAGTCTATGGGAGGCAGCCATTCTGTAATTTGGAACTTTCTGGGTAAGGGGTTTACGGATAACAGATCCCGTTCCTGTATATCATTTGCATTGCTATCATATATAGGTGTATGTTGCAGATGGAAAGGGTATATACCTGCTGTGTTGGACTAGGCCCCCTAGGGAGCTCCAGAGAAACTATATATAACATTCAGTAAGGGCCATACACACATCTGGAGAAATAAGAAAGGGATGATTTGGGGGGGGACTGGGGACCCAGATAACGCTATTATCTCCCCCCACACACACAGTTACGAAGGAGTCAATAAGTAGAAACTGCAGACTCCGGACCTAATTATTGGTCTGTATATTGCAGGCCTGGACTGGGATCTAAATTAGGCCCTGGCATTTCAAGTATACAGAAGCCAAAAATATCCCCTCACAGGCCCAATAAATAGTGACTATAGTCAATGGCATCTTACAGCAGCCCATCTGGCATTTGCCAGAACCCACAGATTGCCGGTCCAGACCTGGTATATTGGTCCCCATGGTCAACCTAACTGATAAAGTTCTAGAAGGGTAAGCACAGAGGGAACATATTGTCACCCACAACGTCACCCTCCAATGATACTATTAAACACCCAGAATCACTAGAGGAAGTGTATTTCTCTGCTCTGATATTTCTATTTCCTTTATGCCACAAACACAGCAGCTCTGTCTTGCTTTATGGCAGGGATTCCAGCTATACACTAAGGCACAGAGTGTTTTGTCTTCTCTCTGTTTCTCTTCCGTACACTGTCAGCTGGGAAGATTGGGAGAGACAGAAGTCCCCAAGTGACCACAAAGCTTTAAAATTACATAAATATATGAAATTGGAAACCTTTCCTTTCCAGGCATTGCCACAGCTCAAGTGGGATGTGCTAGATATGATACCTCCACCCTTTCCTTGTGGCTCCACAGCCAAAACACCCTGAAGGTCAGCCGTGGAGACACGTAGCAGGTACGGAGCCGACAGTTTCATATGGCAAGTGATTCTTGTACTATCAGAATCCTGATGCGAGTATCCCCCCCCTTCTTCTGGCTGAAAGATGCATAGGAGCAAGCAAATTCCTGATCTCCCTCCTGGGACCCTGCAAGGTTCTCATTTCCATAGAAACAATGGTATACAAGTCAGAAAGATCAATATCCAGTTGTGACAGGGCCAGTGAATGAGAAGGTAGAAACAGAGCGAGGGAGGGAGGATTGCACACTATGGGATAGGGGAATATACAGCATGGCAAGGGGGGGGGTCTGATATGGGGCAGACAGGGAATATGTCTGAAAATGGGCAGATAAGGTGCATTACAGTATGTAGTGGGGCAGATGGAAATCAAAGTATTTGCTAAGGTAGGTCAAAGCATGTGCATAGGGCAGGTAAACATTGATCTGGGGAGTTGCAATGAAAGGTAAAGGTAAAATATATGGTGCAACTTCACAGTGGTTATTATAGACCTTTACTGATCCCACCATTTACTCCTCAACTACATTCACTCCTCAAGTGTCTATAGGGGCTATTGGTGGGGTGCAACTTGGCAAGAGATGCTGGTCTCACTTTGAGACACAACAAGATAAAGACGCCCATAGGTGCTCCTATCAATGAAGTGCCACAAGATTTTAGGTATGTTTGGCGATACAGACTTACATCAAGGGATATTGGTTGGTTTGTTAATTGGGCATGACATGGTGCATCGGCAGAGGGGGGAGTTAGGAGGAGCTGCAGCAAAGGCGACCATGAGTCTTTTTGGGCCAATCAGTTGGATAATATACAGGATCTGCCTTTAGACACATTGGTGGTGTATTGGAGTTGTCTGGTCGGAATTCTTCGAGCACCCATAGGAATTCTTACAGAGGGTGGGAGTGTCAGTCAGGGTGAGTCATGGAATCATAAAAAGTAAAAATTGTGGAAAAGAAGAATGTAGTGAGGCAAACGGGAAAGAGACAGAAGGAATGATCAATATTTAATGGAGAGAAAGAGACAGGGAATTTATATGTAAAGAAATGGAAAGACTGAAGGTTGTGCTCCGAGCTGAATAGAAAGAGACAAAGGGAGGGAAAGAGTGAGTGAGATGGAAAAACAGAGGTAGATCAGCTGGAGATATGAGAGTGAGGTTGCTTGGCAGGAGACAGAGGTGGGGGCATGTAGTTATGCATAGTAAAAAAGCGATGGTCGGAGAGACAGGAGTGGGTAGAGAGAAGGAATGGCAGATCAGCACAGAGATAATCACACACGCAGCACAAGGCTCTTACACGGAGCTGACTGTGAGCAAAGTGCCCGAGATTGGCACGCAGAGTTAATAGAAGGATAGAAAGTCATGGCAGGGCCCGAGGTCACATACTCCAAGCAAAGTGGCTGTGACAGGCAGGGATGCTGGAGGAATTATTCAAAAGATGCTGGGCAACTAATCCCACGGAATGAAGGAAGGAAACATGGAGAGATCCGTGACTCCACTGGAACTCTGGTAGTTATCCCCACTTTGTGCCGTACATCCATGGGCAGGAAGATGGGGTCTCTGAGGTTCATGGGATGCTGTTCTATTAAGTCATCAATTGGATAATTGGTCAGACATAAGTCATCTTATTAGTTTTCTATTGTAAGAAACAGGCAGTTGGGCAACGTGTATTCATTTTAGCTGTGGTGGAAACTGTAACCAATTCCCATTGTGTGACATTGACTGTAGCCACATGTTAAGATTTCACCAAACGAGTGAATCTCTGCCCAATCTCCTCACCCATGTTCTGGGCTAAATTTGGGGGCCAATGACAGTATCATTCTGTGGGCCTATGGATATGTGGACCACATGAATGCATGATGCCCAACAGTATTTTCTGATCTTTTCAGTTAGACTGGAAGGCTTTCATACCTAGGCTGAGGTTCAGGCCCATGTATGGCCATGATAAGGGTCATTTGCATCCCTAAACGGTAGACGCACATATAGAATTCACTTTGGGTTCTTAGGGTTTGGCCAAATCCCAACCCTCAAAGCTATATGACTTAGGCAGTAGACAGTATATACCAGTTAAGGTTAGGATTTAAGATGTACATTCAGGTCCTTTAGACTGATTCAATTGCTTATCTGCCAATGTATAGGGCCCCCCGACTGGCCTCCCAGACCATTATCTGGCCAAAAATCAGCCACATCTAAATCCGGCAGGTTTGACTTTCCCGCCTGATCGAGGATCACAACGTCTAGTTGGCGCAGTCTTCATCCCATTGCCTGGCTGCCCATCATTTTAATTTCGATTGTTGGGGTGTAGGACTGAACAATCAGATTAACCCGACATTACACACCTTTTGGTGGACATATCGGGGTGGGGAGGAGATATGCTCATTTGGCAAGGTTTCTAAATGAGTGAATCTTCTTGATGTGCCCACCAAAATCTTATAGTCCATGGCCAACTTTAGGGTACGGATTCTGTGTGACCAAATCTTTTGGGCGTTGTTCCATTTTTTCAGAGAACCCCCAACATATTATCATACAGTGATTGGCTGCTTAGGGGGTTACAGATGCCTGCAGTTTTTAGTTTAGCACTCGGAATCTCTTGCCATTGCTTGAAAGGTCTGGTGCTAGCGCCTGTCACAAGAGGAAGACAATGTGTTTGGGAAGAGACTTGACAAGGAATAAAATTGGCAGATATAAATTATATAACAAAACAAACTCATGCTAACTTCACCCAGCAGGCGCCCAGCACATTCCTCCCTCTTTGCATTCTGGTCCGTAACCAGCAAGTAAGGTCTCAGATCTTTCCAGGAGAGCGCCTCTCATTATTCATACAATTAGCATGTTGCGTGCGTGCAGAGATTCTCTCGAGCCACGGAGAAACAATAAGCGCCGAGATTAACTCGTTCACCCAGGGCACCCCATCTCCATATCAGATACCTGCTGTAGGCCCAGCTTTTATGCCACAGGGCATTAATGTGTTGCACTTAGGACCAAAACTCCTCTAGTTTCTTCTCTGCGGATACAGCAGTTGTTTTTTTGCCAAGAATATTTCTATTTCCAGGAAATTGTTTTCTTGCAGAGATGCACAGCCAGGCATCAGGCTATTGAGCTGTGAAGGAGACTGAGATTGACTTGGTGGGGCTGGGTAAAGAGATGAGTGTGGTTAGATACATTTGTGCTGGTGTGAGGTGTCACTTATGTTCTGACAATGTGCATTTCTTCTGAGATTTGGCTAGAAGAGTGTGGCACAAAGACACCACCAACCTCGGCTCACACTCTCACCAGCTATACACCAACACTCTAATATTATTCCACCTGCACATTCGCCAGTAAAAAAAAAGTGACCTCACAACTTATACACCAATAATATATTCTAATTGTGTCTAATTATGTTTACCTATAACATATTATAATTCCATTGTGTTTGTCTCTTGCACACTCAACAATGCCAGAAGCTTTCCCCTTCCCACGCCAAATTTGCATATGCAAATTAGTATTCGGTTCCGTATTTGGCCGAATCTTTTTCAAAGGATTCGGGGGTTCGGTTGAATACAAAATAGTGGATTCTGTGCATCCCTACCCACTACATATACACCAACAATATGCTATAACTCCATTGTGCTTGCACACTCAACAATGCCCAGAACACATACACCAAGATTGTGCACCAGAAACCCAGAACACATACACCAAGAACAAGTGCAACTCCATTGGGCCAAAATGTAACCCACAACAAATATGCCAATAATATGTTATAACTCCATTGTGCTTGTGTCTTGCTCTCTTAGCTGCACCAGAAACTACACACACAGCATTAAAAAGCATTCTGTGTATGATTTCAAAGTTTTTGACTCTTGAAATCTTCCCAGTGGTAGAAATGGAAGCAATTCATAGCTTTGTAAGCAGCTCTGTAATCTGAATCCAGGGCACCTGAAACGTTCAGTTTCCAGTTGTTTGCCCCCATACACAACAAAAGGAAGCCTCAATTGTCTCATTAGTAACAGCGAAGAAAAAACTAAGTGCAATCAGCAAAAGTTTGCCATATTTTTACCCTCAATGCAGCCTATTTCCCCCCAGAATTTCAATGTTGCACCTGCTTCACGTATAAAACTGCCACCCTTTTGTGAATCATCCCACATTAGAACATCTGCCTGGGACTTATTGTTTTAATCTTTTTGCTGAAGCATTTGATTTTAGATTGGAAATCTCTCAGCATAAATCATAAATTATAATATGCCCATATTACAGTTTGCCCACTATTGTAATTGTTTCACACTTTGACCTGCCAAAGGGCTTCTTTTGCTGCTGCTGCTGCCTGTGGATCTGCAGTTGAAGATTAGAAGAGTGTATATATGGCTAGTGGAGATGGAGACATTAGGGCAAAATAGCATCTGTAGGAGAGAAGTGTAAGATGGTGTCACTAGGGCAAGGTGCTTCGGTAGGACAAATTTGCATCAATAGGGAAAGATTGGGTTAGAAAGACAAGATGGGGTAGAAGACAAGATGGCAATAGTAGAGCAAGATGGTGTCAGTAGGATACAGTGGAGACATTAGTACAAGATGACATCAGTGGAAGAAAAAGATAGAGTCAGTAGGGCAAGTTGGCATCAGTAGGACCAATTAGCATTAGTAGGGAAAGATTGGGGTACAAACAGATAGCATCTGTAGAGCAAGAAGACAAGATGGGAACAGTAGAGCAAGATGGTGCCAGTAGGACAAGGTGGCGACATTGGGATTTGATGTTTCCTTTGGACAAATGGCAACAGTAGGTCAAGATTGAATGAGTAAGGCAAGATGGTGACAGTAGGACCAAGTAGAGGCATTGGGACTTGATGCTTCCTTTGGACAAATGGCAACAGTAGGTCAAGATGGAATGAGTAAGGCAAGATGGTGCCAGTAGGACTAGGTGGAGGCATTGGGACTTGATGCTTCCTTTGGACAAATGGCAACAGTAGGTCAAGATGGAATGAGTAAGGCAAGATGGTGACAGTAGAAAAAGATGTTGTTGGTAGGGCATGAAAGATACATTTTGGTAAAATAGTATCAGTACAATGGTGTCAGTAGTTTAAGATGGTGACAGTAGAAAAATATGGTATCATTAGTGCAGGATGGTGATATCAGACTCCAGTGACCTCAGGAGTGGTCACAAATGGTATCAGTAAGGAAAGATTGTAATTCTATATTGGTGTAACCCAGCCTGCAGCACTTCAGAAAGTCCATAGGTTGACTGTCAGTATTAGACCCTTGAAAAGTCTGTTTTGCTGCCCCCTATATTAAAATTATGAACTCAATAGCATATAGCCTTTTGCTGCTAAAGGGGGCAGGGTGCCTGAAAACTGCCATTTGGATTTCAAAGATTTATGATTCTCTCCTTCAGTATAAGGGCCCCAGCATTTGTGACTACATGGGGCTCCCCTCTACTCCAATTTACTCAGCATCTCAATGAGCAAAACCCCGGTGTACATTTGTATCCATATGCCCACACTGAATTACATTACTCCGCACTTTTCCAGCCCCGCAGCGATGTGCCGGTGTGTTATAAATAAACAATAATGTTTAACATCTGCATAAAACATGACTTCCTAATTCTAATAAAGTGGACTTTGATTTATAGACTTCTCCACCGCAATATCCAGTGCAGCAGATGGAATCAAACCAAGGAAAGTGGGCACTGGGAGCCCTAGACCTTCAATGTGGCAATTTGATAAATCTGCATTCATTTCTGTCGGTGTGAGCATTGGAGGAAATGTAGCTTTTCTATAATAACCCCTAGAACTTTCCGCCTGTTATAAGACTCTCCCACCCTCACGGTAAGAATCCACAGCCCGGAAATCCCAACCGTGAAAATGCGCATTTCAAATAACCAGCAGAGAGTGAAAGAGCTGCAATGCTCACACTGATGTATTATCCACGCTTTAAATGTGCATAGAGCTTACTAGATCCCTTACAAGGGGTTGTAAGGATCTAACCCTATATTTTGTAAACCAAGCATACGGTATGTGGGGTGGTTGCTGGTAAATTGCACAAAGAAGGGCTGAGAGGTGCTAGACCGCTGCAACTATTGACAGTGACGTGAGAACCTTGGAGCTACTGCCATCTTCAAGGTTATGGTATCGCAAAGGTTTCCCAGCATCAACATTGGGCATGGGGGTCTGGTGAGGACCCACTGAGACCACCTTATACTGGCAGTCTTACCTGAATGGCTGGATAAAAGGTATCATTTTTGACCCACAAGTTTTAATAAAGGTACTTGCATCCAAAGCCGCTCCTTACACTTCTGTGGTAGTTGCACTGCTGCTTTTGCACTGCTTCCCTGAAACCCTAGACTTAACACCACCACAGAGGACCCATCTCTGAGTTTGACTGGGCAGGCGGGACACCGTGAAAAAAAAACAGTGGGCCCCGGCGCTCATGGGCTCCCAGCATTTGCACATGCATGCAGGGTGCAGGCATTTGTGCATGTATGTGGGGTTCCGGCATTCGCACTTATATGTGGAAGTTCGTTTCGCAGGAAGGGGCCCCAGGTACTGCTAGGATGGGCCCTTGGTGTCACAGCCCCGGTGGGCCTCCAGTGCTCCTGTCACCCCCCACCACCCAACCCAAACTGATACCTTTCACCAGGCCTACGCAGACAGCGAACACAATGATTGGGCAATCAGCCTTCACATCACAACCCCACCCAATAACATCACAAACCCAGCTCCCAACAGCACATATTCTGCCCCGTGATATTGCTGCCCTGACTAGTGACATCACAACCTTCTCCCTACTTTGGACGGAAAGGCAGCGGCCCTGTTTAAAGCTGACTATAAACATAATTGTAGTTGAAAGTTCTGACTCCAGAAACAATGCAACAGAAGCAGCGTAAATATCCAGGAAGCATGGGGAAGGGCTGGGGGGATAGGGGGCCTTCTGTCTCTACCACTTTAAAACATTCCCCCCTTCCCGGTGGGGTTGCCACCTGGCCGTTATTTTACTGGCCTGACCAGTAAAATTGATTGTTGAACCCAATGTCATTGGGAAAAAAATATATATATAGGCTGGTATTTTTTCCAGAAAAGGTGGCAACCCTACTTCCCAGCTGCTCTCTTACCTACTTGTGTGTGCGGTGGGAGACACGGACGGGTTGGAGGTGCAGGGTGCACCAACCAGACACCTTTAAAGATTTTTTGTATTGGGGGCATCATTGTTATCCTGCAGTAGCCATCTCTGCTCCAGGTGAGGCAGATGGCACACTGGGTATTTCAAGGCTCATTTTGTCCCTCAATGTCATACAGCATTCTCTGTGCCATCAGCCTCAGTGATCTATGAATTATTTACATAAGAACACACAGGCAATCCCTCATTGGTGACAAAACCAGAGGAACGGGAAGACAAACTTCAAATGCCTTGCCGGTTCATTTTCATTGGACTGGACTGTTAGGAAAACAAACTTTTTTTTTTTTTTTTTAAAGGCCATATAGCTATTCAGTGGTTGCGCTTTGTGGTGCAGTAATAAGCCAGCGGATGCGTGCCGTTATCTCTCTGCTGAGCAGTCTCAGGAACAATAGCTTCTCTGAGCAGATTCACAGATAATGAGATATTCTTTGGTGGGTGAAGCTTTCCTTCTTCACTGCTAGTCGGTGCCATATCCTCTTATTCATATAAATATATATATATATACAGTATATACACACACTGGGTTCTGCACAACGACATTTGGTTTCCAGCTGGTGGGAAACCTATTGCATCACTTTGCAATTGAAATAACTTTATTATTTTAGATAATTCTAAGATATGTTGAGCTTCTCTGGTGTATGGACCTTCCAGCATGTGTCTGTCCTCAGCTTAATCAAGATCATAAGATTGTGAATTCCTGTTCTTATCAGCTGATACACAATATATTTACTTTAGTCGAAGAGTTAAGCTGGGGCACCATACACTTCAGGTTGAGTTTACACTACCCCTATACACAAATAGACGGTTCTTTTACAATATAGAGTATATGGTCATCTGCCTAGTCAACTTATTCTCAAAACAAGGGGGTTGATATGAAGTTGTCCCTTCCTTTGCTGATATAACAGCCCCTAATCTTCTAGGCAGGCTCCCACTAGATGTTGAATCATTGTTGGTGGGATTTGCTCCCCTTCTGCCACTGGAGGATTTGAGAGGTTGGTCACTGATGTTGGGAATCAGGCCTGGCTCACAGTCAGGGTTCCAGTTCAACCTATTGGGGTTAAGGTTCCTCCCATTTCAACAAACCCATTCTGTTTGGACCTCCTGGCTTTGTTCGCGTGGGTATTATTCTGCTGAAACAGGAAAGGTCCTTCCCCAAAACATTGTATGATCATCAATGAAGAGTGAGGCTCGCATAGCCAATTCCTTCAAATTACCATATAGTGTAGAATTGCACCAGCCTTTGGTTGTGATTGTAACAAAGAAAAACCAATGACTCTTTTCATCGTAATTGATAAGGTAGCAAATCGACCAAGTGTACCTCACCATGCTTCCAACAAGGGACCAACATAAAGGCAATAGATCAGATCAGTGCAAATTAGCCACATTGCTGTTTTGGGTTTAGGGCAGGGATCTGCAACCTTGGCTCTCCAGCTGTTAAGGAACTACAAGTCCCACAATGCAATGAAGGAGTCTGTCATGATTCATAAAGGCAAATGCATTGTGGGACTTGTAGTTCCTTAACAGCTGGAGAGCCAAGGTTGCAGATCCCTGGTTTAGGGGATCATTGTGTAGGTTGTGTACATTTGACCCAATCCATAAGGAGAGACACTAAGGTGCACTGATTTCATCTATAGCCATCTTTCAGCAATGCTATTGTTCCATGATGCAATGGAGGAAAAGAATTCTACATGGAATGCTCACCTTACTCTGCTCTATTGATACACTTTGGGTCCACATAAGGATGGATATTCCATATAATGTGTGTATGGGAAGGAAAGGACCTTCTCTAGTAGATACAGCTTGGGCTATTTGGAGTGCTACGGTGCAGCCCACAAGCTTCACAAGCAACTGGGAGTTTAGTGCCCTAATTAACGTTGTCTAATTCTTCTGCCATTGCAAATATAATCAGTTAAATGGCCGGATTCTATCGGTTCTGTCAGATTATTTGCAAGGGGTTGTTGACGATGGTTCTTGTGCGTGCAGAGTCAGCTCCCCCCGTCACTTGGGATGGCCATTACTTCCTAAGAGGGACATTGATAGAAGTCTCTGCTTATTAAGAATGTACCCATCGCATTCATTAGCCCACCCATCCGGAAAACGACAGCCCCACCATTTATCCAACCTGCTTTTATCTCTTAAGGTTTGCCAGGAGCATTTATTAACATGGCGCGGCTGCGAAATCAGCACAGTTTGTTCTGTGTTACTCAAATTGAATATACGGCTGATGTATCCTCTATTGGCCCCAGCATGTTTAGGAGTTATGGGCAAGAGAGCCCATAGAGTTTACAGAGAGAGCAAGGGCCCATTATACTTACCTTTAGATATAACTAAGGGCTCAGTCGCTCAGTCTTTTGTATGTGCAAGGGCATCCTGCTCCTACTTACACTAACACTATGGGACTTATGTTTTATTATAGATGGAAGGGCTCATGTATTAAGGAGAAGACAGGGTTCAAAACTTGCCATTCTTTGCACCTTGCACTCTAGATGAATTGCTCCAGGTCTGTTTTGGATGTACTTTATTTACAAGGGGTTGGTTGGAGGTGGCAGGTAGACATCCCTTCTTAATTCAGACGGGCAAATTAGCAATGGCCTCCACAGGAGAAGAGAACAGAAGTCACCCACAGGTCCAACAAACAGGCTTGTAAAAGAACTGAGAACTTTATTTAGGCCACAAAGTAGATAAAAACATAGCCTTACGCATTTTGTACCAGTATGCACTTTATCTTAAGCGTCCACAGGACCATGTACTTACTGCCTGCCTTATAACAAGTGGTAAGGATTGGACTGACTGGCACCCACTAATGCTGCTCTATAAACCTCTATATGAGCACTTGCTCCCCGAGTCTATCGGTTTTAAGCCCCTCTCCCCCAGTGTGCATTCCAACCCCCCCGTCAATAATTTGCACCTAAAACCTAACTTACTTGCTCCATAGAAATGCAGAGAATTGTCACCCCAAGTCCTTTGCTATTACCCAAAGCAGTGGAGCAGCGAGCACAACAGGAGTGGAACATGAATGGAACTGGGTTGGGGAGAGGGTCATGGCAAATGTATCCAAGATCCCCTGGGGCATAAGTACAGAGGCTGCAGGGGGCCCTGGTGGAATAGGGGCCCCATTCGCCCTAATTGATATTCAATTCCAATAAATGTTGATAAAACTGCTCAACCTGTAGACATTCGTTGGGCCTGAAAAAGTATTTGCTGTGGGGCCTACTAATATCTTCTTACAGCAATGTGGATCATTTTTGGATCTGGGGTGACTTCTGTGCCATTTGTGCTGTAAGTACTTCTGTCTTTATAAACAACCCCTAAAATTTGCCCTTGTCCATGCCAGCCCCTTCCTACTACCAAAGTACAGTCAGAATAATAAGCAAACATCTCATTGACTGCTTTGAGTTATCAGACCTGGCCAAACTTTACCCATGTTTTGGGGAAAGACACCCAAAAATAATTTTCTTTAAAGAAAATTCTAAGCAGCTTCCCAATATCTAGTTCTAATATAAGTAATTCTAAGACTGCTCATCCTATCGGCTTCTTCAGTTCAACTGACCGGTGTGGGAAGTCCTCCGCAAATAAACTCTCAATGGCACATTGTAACAGCGAGGTGACGTCTGAAACTCAAACAGGTGTGATTCTGTGGGGTTACTGTGATGGGATTACCAAGGTATCATGCAAGTCCTGGAATGCTCGGATGAGTATGATTATTCAGCAAGTGCAGTTGCTTGAGAATGACTTATATTAGATATACCATGACGTGGATGGATGAAAATCTTCATAGTCCTATTCCCAATATCTGTTCTTTGATGGTTTTTACTGAGTTTGTCTGTGCCCCTTTTTGTTCCCTGGTTCTGAATCTTGAGGCAAGGTGTCCCAGATCTTCTCCAGCTGTCTTCTGCTGCACTTGTTGGACGTGGACTCATTTCTATTTTCACCATTTCGGCGACACATTCCCATCTCTGCCTTAACACCTTTTGACAAATTTAACTATTAATCACAGGCGATAGATCCCTGTTCTGCCAACCAACTAAGCCATTCTAAAGAAAGAATTTAGCAGATGGGGACACCAGTCCTAAATTCTCCGGAAACGTTTTATAAATTGAAATAGATGCCGGCTGCCATGCCGATGAAGCGAATGCCCTTCAGGAACAGATAGGATTAAACGGGCTTGGCACGCCCCACGCATTAACCACAGTGATTTAAATCAAAAGGAAAAATCAGCCGAGCGCATCAAGGGAGTCCGGCAGACGTAGCGTTCGCAGATCAAACGGATTGTGTTGCAAATTTACATACATTGCATCTCCTTGCCTTCTTCTGTATCTCAGCTACATTTATCTTAGGGAGCGCATCAACTGCGGCTGAAGCTCCGCCCTCATGTATATGCAAATTAGCATCCCTGGGAAATAAAAAAAAGGACCTATGTTTAGTTTTCAGCAATTCTAACCTCATGTAGGGTTAACAATAAGCAAACGATAAAAACCATAAATAGGCAAGGAAGAAAAACTTGGAGTCATGCTGATTGCTCTGAACCCCCACCGCTCCTCAGGGGAGTGATGGAAATAGGCATTTAATAATGCTGGAAAGAATATTAGGCAGAAAGCGGGCTCCCGCCGAGAGGCATGTCGGCCTGACAGTTTGCACCGCTCTTACAAAAGGCCGGATGAAATGGCAAAGTCCATCACTGTGAGCGTTTCACCCGCGCTGCACTTTTCAGGTAGAGGGGAATGGCAGAGAGATTGAGTAGGTTGGAGCGTCAGCAGTAGCGCGAGTGGAACAATCACTGGCAGGGGCGGGGGATAATGGAGTTCTAAAGAATAAGTGCCGTCAAGTCTTATTGTAGGTGACATACATGTGGCAGCAGCATATTGTTGTATCGCAAAGAAAGTGTTAACTACTCTCATGTTGTACCATGTACCCAGCATCAGACTGGGGAGTCCAGGCTTCTGTTTCATGGGTCTCCACCAGGTCTGGACTGAGAATCAAAATAGGCCCCTCCATTTCAGATTCACAGAGGCCCAAACAGCCCCCACCAGCCCACTAAGGTGTGACTTTCTATGGCACCTTACAGCAGCCCCCCTGGCATTTGTCAGAACCCATAGATTGCCAGTCTGGGCCTGGTCCCCACCCCCCCTTAGGGTTGTCACCTGGCCGGTATTGAACCCGCCTAGACAGTAAAATACCAGGCAGGCCAGTAAATTTGTAATTCCTATTGTTCCTCCCCTGGCCCACCTCAGCTCCACCCTTCTCAGCTCCACTACTTCCCTAATCCAAGTGCTGCAGCCCCTTCCTGGTGAAACTAGCATCGAAACTTTGTGACTCCACCTCCGAAATGTCACAACCCCTCCCCTCTCTGGCCCATCCCCACCCTCTACGTCACTAAAAGGTGGCAGCCATTGATGCAATGGCTGGCTGTATTCCAGCCAAATTGGGCTACTAATTTAAAGCCAAGGCTACTTTGGGCTACTTTTTGGGCCTTTGGCTGGTTTGCACTTTGGAAACCAGCCAAAGTTTTTTTTTCTTGACCTAATTTGCCACGCCTGTGTCTCCCAATGAATGTTGGGTAATGTAATTTGCCACCTGCCACGTTTATTGTAAGACTACAACACCCAGCATGCAGTGGGACTGACTTGTGTAGAAGTTGGGAGTTACCAGATTTTGGGCTCTGTACCCCGTTCTCCTGTCAGTCTTAAGCATTCTGGTGACTTTCCTCAATTTCCTCAATAACAAGATCCAACACAGGGAAGTAAGGGTAAAACTGGACTCCTGATTCAGATCTGTTCATCTATGATCATATTAACCCTGGCAAGTCTTTACTCTGTTCCAATAACCCATGGCAACTAGTCAGCAGTTCACTTTACTGGACCTCTGTAGTTATATTACTGAAAGCAGACTTCTGGTTGCTATTGGTTACAAGACATGTCCTACTCGACAGAGCCTTTCAGGATTCACCTCTTCTGCTCTCACTTTAAAAGCCCATTTTTCCCTCAACTGCATTCAAGTTGGACTTGTAACGGAAAAGGCCTCAAACACTGATACAGGCAGCATATGGGTTATCCAGAAACCCATTATCCAGAAAGCTCTGAATTACGGAAAGGCTGTCTCCCATAGACTCCCTTATAGACAAATAATCTAGTAGACGTAAAGGGATTCTGTCATGATTTTTATGATGTTCTTTTTATTTCTAAATTACACTACACTGCAAATAATTAACTCTACAATATAACATTTCATACCTGAACCAGCAAGTGTATTTAGTTGTAATATTGGTGTGTAGGTGCATCTCAGGTCATTTTGCCTGGTCATGTGCTTTCAGAAAGAGCCAGCACTTTAGGATGGGACTGCTTTCTGGCAGGCTGTTTCTCCTACTCAATGTAACTGAATGTGTCTCAGTGGGACCTGGATTTCACTACTGAGTGCTAGATCTACCCGGCAGCTTAGAGTTGCTGTCTGGTTACCTTCCCTTTGTTCTGTTGTTAGGCTGCTGGGAGGGAAAGAGAGGGGGTTGATATCACTCCAACTTGCAGTAAAGAGTGATTGAAATTTATCAGAGCACAAGTCACATG
>CM044445.1:5814053-5824716 GCA_024363595.1 Xenopus borealis
TGACAGGCAATTCTCCGCTAATAACCGGGATCTGACAAAATACCAATGTGTTTGAACAGAAAACCAATTTTCTCTCTTCGGAGAAATGAATTACTAATACCTGTAGTTACGCACTTAAACCTGATGTACCTTGTGTAAAGGGAAAAGGGGGGGGACTGTAATGGAGGCGGATTTGTGATGCACGCTAAGGCTTTTAGCCCTCGAATTCAAACCTTTTACGACTTTTTGAACTAAAATCTGACAAAATCGAATTTGTCGGATTTTACCGCTGTTTCGATAAAATTTTACGATCGAATGATTTTACGGAAAAAAAATCATAACATTTCGTTCGATTGTTTGAAAAAACCAACGCTTCAAACTGTTTCAATCGTTCGATCGTAGGATTTATAACATAAAACGTAGAAAAAAAAGCCTATGTGGGCTTTCCATAGGCTTCTATGGCAATTCGGTAGCTTTAATCTGGCGAATAAAAAAACACATCGAATAAAATTTTAAAGGGGAAGTACTTCGACCATCGAATGGTCATGCGTTGGAATAGAATTTTATTTGAACTATTCGATACGATCCAATTTTGCTAATTTGACGGTTGAAGTGGCCTGATTTGCATATTCGAAAATTCGAGAAATCGAAAATTTTCAATTTGAATTTCGAAACCTTCAAATTTAGTAAATATCCAGCAGAACCGCGCTATCATAATCTGGGGGCATATATCATATCACTAGGGTTGGGGCAACACTCCGCTTACATTGAACTTAGGCAGCTTTGGGATCAATATGGCAGCCCCCACCATACACCAATAAGTCTACAGTTACAGCTAAAGATGCCCATATAAAATTATTATATGCACATATTCCAAATGGAATCAGTCCCTGCAGAGCTTACACTCTAAGGTCCCATCACATTTACACGCAATAGGGTCCATTCTATCAGGATTATTTTCTTGGTGGTGTTGAGCTCACTGATTGGATCCAGACGGTCTTGTGTCCATTAGTCCCACCTCCTGGCAACCGATACTTTTTACACAATCTCACTAAAACAGACATCTTTGACGTGTTCTTTCCAGGAATTAATGAATTCTTCAAAACGCATTTTGTGCCCCATTTCCTGGGGAGGTGCCAGGAAATGGCGCACGAAACGCGTCAGTAGTTGTTAAATGCACTGAACAAATGCCGACATGCTTTTATGTATTTAAAGGAGGTTAAAATGAAGTAAGCTTTATCAGAAAGGTCAAAAGAAACACAGCATTTCTTTCCTTCTATTGTGTCACATGGGCTTCTGTATCCTCCACTTCCTGTTTTCAGCTTAAACCTCCAGGGCTAGGGCTTGAGCATGCTCAGTTTGCTCCTCTCTCCTTCTCCCTCCTCCCCTCCCTACGATTTCTTTCCAGCAAAGAAAATTTTCGGGAAAGTGTACTGATAAATAAGGAGAAAATAAAAACCCCACGGTGCCCCTAATCATCATTAACCTCCTCAAGGCCAGGTCTGTAAGAAACGGCACCAGAAGTGGCATCAACAGATTCGGCAATGGGTGGGGGTGACAGAGAGAGACGGAGGAGAGAGAATTCCAAAGCGGCGCTGACATTTAGCAATTCCATAAGAGAGAGCCGGCAGTTTTGTAGACCTCAGACACAGAAAATGTCATCATGTCAGAAGTACAGGGGGCTTTGTCTGCTGGTGTTTGATGTAAGGACACAAGGCTTTTTATTTAACTAATGCCTCTCTGTAAGTAGCGGCCTGCTGTGCGTCGGCTCTTAACCGTGTCACTTCTTTGTTGGCGCTCGCGAGCTTCAGACAAAGGGAACTGGCGCGGCCGTACAGGTGGGAGAAATTGTTTCAGCGCTTTAGAACTGGAGCAGCAGAATGAATAGACTTTGATTTCGGGATAATCAGCAATGAAAAGCCCAATTATGTTGTTTTAAACACACATTTTTTTTTTGGCATGTAAAAAATAAAAAGAGCCCTAATGCACTTGTTCCATTACTGTGCCAGAAATATACAGGGCTCCCATTAGCCAAATGGTGATGTAGCATTGTACAGGGGCACTTTACTGCAGTGCAGTGATTGTACATGTGTGCCATATATCTGCCTCAAGGTTTAACTGGTTTCTTAGAATATTGAATAATATCCAGCCAACACTATAAACACTGGCCCAAACAAAGGCATTTTATTGGGAGAGTCCGGTGTTATACTTGTATTATATATAGTGATAATGTACCCCCTACTGTAAATTATAAGGATATTAGAAGTCACTGAGGGGTGTGACCATATAAAGGCACAAGGCTGCAGGCTGAGTTATACAGGGAACTCTGAGTATCACTCATGTATTATAAGGGATAATATACCCCCTACTGTAAATGATAAGGATATTAGAAGCCACAGTGCTGACCTATGGATGAAGTTTTTCTTCTCTAAATATTCCATGGCGGAGGAGATCTGAGTGGCCATGTGCAGCAGCACCACAGCCGTGACTTCTTGCCTGTTGCAGTCACGCAGATAATCCAGCAGGTTCCCGTACGTCATGAACTCCGTGATGATGTAAAACGGGGGCTCCCGTGTGCACACACCTATTGGAACAATGGAGGAATATTAATGTTTGATCATTTAAGCTCCTGTTCATACACGGTACTCTGGCCAAGCCCATTTATTAAGCTTTATATCATCTAATGGAAGAACCTGTAAGGCAGCACTAGGCTGAGGTGTAACTACAGAGAAGCAGACCCTGCGGCTGCAGAGGGGCCCCATGATGCCCTAATTAACGAGCAATTTAATACAGGACAATCTCTGGATATGTTTGTGGCCCTTAGATTAGTGGAGCCCAGTAACATCAGTTTATGCCACTGCACTAGGTTTTCAACGACAGTCAGAACTTTGCTTGAATTTTCCCAAGAACCAGCGGCCTGCAAATGACTTTACAGTGATGCGACCTGCTCAGCAAACCATACTGAGGTTAATCCAGGACGGCTCCGCTGCATAGTTTCCCTTCGACAAATTCATCTCCAAGAAGGTAATCTGACTTTTTTTTTTTTTTCCTCCTGGGGGTAAAGTCTTAGGTTAAAAACCTGGAGATTAGGGGTTTGCTCCTGTGTAATTATTTTTGTTTGGGTGAAAATGACACCTTTGCCCCCAAGAAGGAAATTGTACCAGGCAGGTAATACAAAGAATCCCCAGCAGGACAACTATACTACTTTGTACAGAAATAGAAACAGCTCATTAATGTAACTACACTGCAGAGATTCCTATTACTCGGAGTCTTTATTTATTTAGTGCATGGCCTTTACTGCTCTTCTGACTCTTGAAACAATGTAGCAGCAAATGTCGGACAAAGCCGACTTCTTTCCATAGTCCCAGCTGCAGGCACGGAGAACAGAAACTGAATATGATGTGATTGAAAAGGCTTAAAGGAAAGCTACGGAGGCATTTTGTTGCCCATAGATTTATTCTGTAGAATGTTTTAACATACCTGAGTAAAAAGCTCTAGAAGCTATGTTTGTTTAGGATAGCAGCTGCCATATTAGCTAGGTGTGACCTCACTTCCTGCCTGAGTCTCTCTCTGCTCACTTATAGCTCTGGGCTCCGATTACAGCTGGGGGGACGGGGGTCAAGCTCACTCCAGTGAGGATTTATTGGTGTATTTACATAGACATTTCTGATAAGGCTTAATTAGCTTTAAAACTTTCCTTCTCCTTTAAAGGAGAACTAAAGCCTAACTAAAGAAGTGTGTAAAAATGTTGTACATGATGTTTTGTGCTTGTGTATCAGCCCAAGGCATCCACAGCCCTTTAGCAGTAAAGATCTGTGTCTCCCCAGTAGATGCCCCAGTAGCTCCCCATCTTCTTTTCTGATTCACTGATTCACATGCTCTGTGCTGCTGTCACTTACTGAGCTTAGGGGCCCACTCACAATATACACCTGATAGTGTCATAGAAATATAGTCACAATATAAGGATGATTAGTCATTAATACACATATTTAGAAACCAGTGCAATTAGCTGCATCAGAATTTAATAATCATCCCTGTAGCATCAGCTTATATTATAGCCAGGGAAGCTCATTTTCTGCTGGATAATTAATGACGACCCCTAAGCTTAGCTTCTCAACAGCTGCTCAGAGCCCACTGAGCATGTGAGTGTCACAGACACTTTCCAACATGGTGACCCCCTGTGACAAGTTTCAAGTCCTGGATCATTGCTGCTATTGACAAGCTGAAACTTTAGGCTGGTGCAGTAAGTTCCCTATAAACAATATGGCATTTTTAAGCATCTTCATTTTTAGGGACTAGTTCTCCTTTAACAACACGTTTATTGGCAGGAGGCTTCTGATGGTATCTATTGCATAGGATCACATAAGCAGGACAGCCGGACGCTTGGCAGTAAAGGGGGCACTTACCAAGCAACTGCACCAGGTTTGGGTGTTTGACTTCTTTCATTACAGCAGCCTCTTTTAGGAACTCTTCCACCTCCATTGTGTCTTCCTAAAGAGAAGGGAAACAAGAGAATGGAATGACACACAGATATACTCGTTAGGACCGTCTTGCTTCTGGCTGCCATATTGTTTTATCGATTGGGCACACCAACATCCAATGATGTCACTTCCAGTTTACAATGACAGCACTTCCTGATTCTTGATGGTCAGTGGGTCACGGATTGGGTTGCAGATTAGGTACTTGCGGGTCGGGTAGTGGGTCCAAGCGGGTAAGAATATGGGTTGTGGGTCCAGGTTGCAGGTTGTGGGTACGGTTCGGGTATGGGTTCCAAAAAATAGACCCGTGCAGGACTCTAACACAGGTATAGGACCTGTTATCCAGAATGCTCAGGGCCTGGGGTTTTCCTGACAATCTTTCTGTAATCTGATTCTTCATACCTTAAATCTACTAAAATATAATTTAACCCAACAGGCTGGTTTTGCCTCCAATAAGGATTAATTATATATTAGTTGGGATCAAGTACAAGCTACTGTTTTATTATTACAGGTATGAGACCTGTTATCCAGAATGCTTGGGGCCTGGGGTTTTCCGGACAATGGATCTTTCTGTAATCTGGATCTTCAATTTTCTATCTAGTGGGCCCACCCCCAATAACTTACCCCTTTAATGGGAATGGGGGAATGCGGGCGCTATAAAACACATGCAGTTGTTTCAACAATGACTACATCTTCTCCGTCGGAATCGGAATTTGGTTGCCTGCAATTACAAGTAACGCTGCTCTCCACCACTAGGTGGCACCATGGCAAAGGGCTGATTAAACCAGAACAGACCCAACTGCAGTCGGCAGACATTGTTGAACTCCAACCTCCCCCCAAAGGATGTATCAAGCTGTAGTTTAACACACAAAAGCCATGAATATCTTGTAAATTGTATCCTTATAAACGGTGACATCATCAGTTATAAACGGTGAGTAGTGATGTCATTTTGTCACATGACTCGCTGAATTATAATAAATAAGAAATATGAGGATATTAGAAGTAACCTCGGAGTTCCATCACCAGTATAAAAACCCTAGTGTTTTACATGGTCACGGGACTCCTCTGTGACTTATAATATCCTTATATATTACAGTAGGGGGTACTTTAGGTTTGCTTCCTATATAGACCTGCTCGCACCTTCAAAGTCTTAACAGCCACGGTTAAGTTGTACTTCTTCCACACCCCTTCGTACACCTCTCCGTACTGGCCGCCGCCCAGCTTGTGCTTCATGGTGATGTCCGTCCTCTCGATCTCCCATTTGTCGTAGTTGGGCGACACGCCGTAAATAGTGGGTTTATTGCGTTTGGGGGCGGGGTAGTGGAGCGTGGTGATGAGTCCGTCGGACACGGTGGAGTGGTGGTGGACCAGCTCAGCGAGGGTGTTAAAGCGGCTGTCGGATGACACGTAGAGCTGGAGGCGGGGGAAGAAAGACATGGGGTTACTGTTTATGGATACATCAATCAATCTTAAAAAAAACAAAAAACAACGGTACTGTCTCGCTTTATGGCTATGATTCAAGACACACTTATCATAGAGACTGTTTATTGTCTTCAGCCTCTTCCCCTGTTGTATCTGAATTAGATAAAGCACCTACATGTCTACATCTCTCAGCATGTGATTAGAGCTTTTCCCCCATCCTTATTGGTTATTGGGCATCCACTGAGTTGCTATTGGTCTACGGTCTGTTGGATGCGCTTAACTCTTGATTGGATGAATCTTGTATAACATATTTAATCTTGACTGGCTTTGGGTCTGTTTGATGTACTTTTCTTGGATTGGATAAATCTTG
Source organism: Xenopus borealis (assembly GCA_024363595.1). NCBI lineage: Eukaryota > Metazoa > Chordata > Amphibia > Anura > Pipidae > Xenopus > Xenopus borealis. The sequence continues at coordinate 5,820,303 of CM044445.1, forward strand.
TGTGATTTTTTTTTTTTTCTATCTTGATTGGTCAACACCACTTTAAAGGACCAGTAACATCAAAAATGAAATTGTTTTAAAGTAATAAAAATATAAAGCAGTGTTGCCCTGCAGTAGTAAAACTGCTGTGTTTGCTTCAGAAACACTACTATAGTTTATATAAATAAGCTGCTGTGTAGCCATGGGGGCAGCCATTCAAAGGATAAAATGCTCAGGTTACACAGCAGAATAAGCTCAGTACAACATAATGTTATCTGTTATCCATTACTTATCCTGTGCCATATAGACTTTTCTCAATTTCCACCATTGCTGCTCAGCAGCTTGTTTATATGAACTATAGTAGTGTTTCTAAAGCAAACACATCAGTTTTACCAGTTCAGGACAACACTACATGATATTTTCTTTACAACACTTTCATTTATTGGTGTTACCGTTCCTTTAAAATGGATGTACAGGGGTGCATACCACCCAACATTTTGGAAATAAAAAGAGGGGGGGAAAAGTGTTTTTTGACCATGCCCATTTTTGTGGCCACGCCCCCTAATTACCATATTAATTTTACAACATTTGGCATTTTTAACATATTTTATTTTTTTAGTTATTACAGATTTACTAATGAAGATAAATTGCCCTTTAAAGGAAAACTATACCCCAAAATAAATACTTGAGCAACAGATAGTTGGATCCTAGGATCCCAGGAGGCCGTCCTTATTTTTTAAAATGGCAATTTTCTATTTATAATTACCCAATGGCACATACTACTTAAAAAATATATTATTATGAAAATGTTTTATTTACATGAAGCAGGGTTTTACATATAAGTTGTTTTAGGCAATATCTTTCTATAGAGACCTACATTGTTTGGGGGGTATAGTTTTCCTTTAAGCTGTGAGTGTAACTTTTCCCAAGGTTATCTTATCTTGTTAAAACTACTTGTTCGCTTATCTAGAAATGATTACAAAAGTATCTTATCTGCTGCTGTGGCTGTTCTGGGCTTTCTGCCAAAAGCTACTTAAGTTAGAAACTTTGGGGGTTTTTTTTTATGGCTGTTTAGTGCAGACACAAAACGGGACTTGCCAGTACAAACGAGGGTTGAGCTGCGGGTTGAGCTGTCAAAAGAGGGACTGTCAGTCTATGGGGACAGTTGGGAGTAATGGGGGTGTGACCATTAGTCTATGAGTAAGTTGCTCATATGGCATGAAACACGTTGGGTTATACATGTCCTAATAAAGATTTTTTTTACTTGGAGAATTATTTTTGCTACTGCATTATTATTACTGGGTCTCCTCTAATCTATATTGTCATGTTGGTTACCCTTGGACTGGGGGGTCTTTCTTATGAGGCATATTTACGATTACTCTGTAAAGGGAAACTGTCATGGAAAAACATGTTATTTTTTTTCTTCAAAACGCATCAGTTAATAGTGCTGCTCCAGCAGAATTCTGCACTGAAATCCATTTCTCAAAAGAGCAAACAGATTTTTTTATACTTCATTTTGAAATCTGACATGGGGCTAGACATATTGACAGTTTCCCAGCTGCCCCAAGTCATGTGACTTGTGCCAGCACTTTAGGAGGGAACTGCTTTCTGGCAGGCTGTTGCTTTTCCTTCTCAATGTAACTGAAGGAGTCACAGTGGGACATGGATTTTACTATTGAGTGCTGTTCTTAGATCTACCAGGCAGCTGTTATCTTGTGTTAGGGAGCTGTTGTCTGGTTACCTTCCCAATGTTCTGTTGTTAAGGTGGCCACACACGTAGAGATCCGCTCGTTTGGCGATATCGCCAAACGAGCGGATCTCTCCCCGAGGTAGGTGATATCGGGCTGATCTGATCATGGGCCCCAGGGTCCAACGATTGGATCACAATGACGCGGGATCAACGAACAGATGCGGCAGCGATCCGACGGGATTTTTAACCCTGTCCGATTGACATCTGGCTGACTTTTGGCCAGATATCGATCGGGGAAGCCCGTCAGATAGCTCCGCACAGGGGCCAATAAGCTGCCGGCTGCTGTAGGGGAAAAGGGGAGGGGGTGATATCACTCCAACTTGCAGTACAGCAGTAAAGAGTGATTGAAGTTTATCAGAGCACAAGTCACATGACTGGGGGCAACTGTAAACTGACAATATGTTTAGCCCCATGCCAGATTTCAAAATGAAATATAAAAAAAATGCTCTGCTCTTTTGAGAAATGGATTTCAATGCAGAATTCTGCTGGAGCAGCACTATTAACTGATGTTTTAAGGAGTAATGATTTCAGGAACACCACACCACTACTTCTTTATCTCTCAGCATGACCCCCATTCCATCTCCGGTGCTAAGGGAGACGGGTGGTGAAGTTAAAAAAAAACCCCAGGCCTACGACCCATCACAATTATAGAGCAATTATATCCAGAAAGCCTGTATGGAACATGACGGATTCATAATCAATTAGCAGTGAAACGCGCTACTGTACAATCACTTCAGCGCCATTAAGCGCTCAGCAATAAACCATTCATCCCCTTCACAATGTCGCTCATCAATCACACGGCTAAGTAACATAACAGGGTGCCAATTTCCATGTTTCTCTATTGTATTGCTTGTATAGGGAGGGGCCCCGTGGACAGAGCCAACAGCAAAATCATTCTAACGACAGGCAAGCGTGATGGCGGATATGGTGATAGCTAGGCCTAAGAGCTTGCGCTCTTTCTATCAAAGCGGCTGCCTGTTTTAAATCCCTTATATATTTAAACTGACACATGGGCTGCCTACATTTAGCAAAAAAAGCTCGGAAGCAGGGACAGTATTTCAGGAAAGCCCCCCCCCCCTCCTTTCCGGAGGTCAGTTTTCCTTTAAGGGGGGGGCTATTTCCTTTTAAATTGTTTTGTTTTCTTCCTGCCGGCGCTCAGCATTCTCCGCATTCGTCTGGGAGTGATGTCAGCCCTTTATTTGTTTATTTACTGCAGATTGCTGAACGCTTTTATCAGAGGGAGACCTCGCTAATTAGATCTGGGGGAAAACAATAAGCTGCCAAGATGAACAGAGAAGCCACAATGGCTACAGTATGGCGAGAAGTAACCGCCGCCTTCAGGGAATGTGGCATCCGAGGGTCAACAATGCCAGCTCGGCAAATGCCCAAAGAGAAAAACTCAATTCAAATCAAGGGATGGTTGCTAGGGGAATTTGGACCCTAGCAACCAGATGGCTGAAATTGCAAACCAGAGAGCTGCTGAATAAAAAGTAAAAAAAAAAAAAATAATAATAAAAAATGAAAACAAATTGCAAATTGTCTCAGCATATCACTCTCTACATCATACTGCAAGTTAATTTAAAGGTGAAATTAAATAAGAAACCTAAAGGGATATTGTCATGGGAAAAAATTTTTTTTTTTCAAGTTAATAATGCTGCTCCAGCAGAATTCTGCACTGAAATCTATTTCTCAGAAGGGGCAAACATATTTTTTTTATAATCAGTTTTGAAATCTGACAAGGGGCTAGACATATTGTCAGCTTCCCAGCTGCCTCTGGTCATGTGACTTGTGCTCTGATAAACCTCAGTGACTCTTTACTGCTGTACTGCAAGTTGGAGTGATATCACCTCCCTCTCTCCCTACCCCAGCAGCCTAACAACAGAACAATAGGAAGGTAATCAGATAGCAGATGGGATGGGCAGATTCAGGTAGTTTTATTCACCTGGTGACTAATCGCCTATTCTGCGGGGTGACAATCTCACCGAACTGCCTTCTGCCTGCTTGAATGAGGAATCGCCTGCGCTAATGCACTCACACACCTGAATCTGCCCGTCTGCCCCAACCCTAACACAAGATAACAGCTGCCTGGTAGATCTACAAACAAACAACACTCAATAGTAAAGTCCAGGTCCCACTGAGACACATTTATTACATTAAGAAGGAGAAATAACAGACTGCCAGAAAGTAGCTCCATCCTAAATTGCTGGCACAAGTCACATGACTGGGGGCAACTGGGAAACTGACATAATGTCTAGCCCCATGTCAGATTTCAAAATGAAAAAAATCTGTTTGCTCTATTGAGAAATGGATTTCAGTGCAGAATTCTGCTAGAGCAGCACTATTAACTGATGTGTTTTGATGACAGTATCCCTTTAATAAGACTTGATACTAAGGCATGAGCGATCACATTACAAAGCTCATTGGAAGACATTGTCTGTGAGCTGTCGGGACAAGGCTCCCCATAGCGGGTAACATATGCGCAGAATGTCAGGCATGTGCTCAGCATCTCATAATGAATAAGAAATAGGAATGGTTGGCCGGGCAGGGGGTGCGGGGAAACGAGGCTTTCGTCAGCCTGTCTGTCTTTAAATGCACTGTTTCTCTCTCTGTGGGGTGGACATCAATTTCCCTGAATTCTTTTATTGCTGCTCCTTTCTTTAAAGGGATCCGGTCATGTGAAAAAAA
>CM044445.1:5842001-5852940 GCA_024363595.1 Xenopus borealis
AAACACCATAACTATGTGATGATAATCCCCGGAAATAAGGCTCCAATGCATTTCCAGCCATAATCCTGGGTGTTATTATATTCAATACAAAAGAAACCAAGAGCAATTCCTGACGTTTTACAAACAAAACAGACGGCACACAGCAGCCCCCGAGGCTAGCCACAAGGATGATATGTGGGCTAACATCTGCTGTTCTGTAGTCGGAACAACAGTCACTTTTCCCTGGAGATCCTCTCCCAAACTTTATAAGGAAAACAAGCCAGAGCCAAGTCCGGGGAAAGAGCGAGGAAAGGAAAGCGACATTATCTGATCAGTCAGTCGCTGGGCTTTGTTCTCTATACATGAAATTACACGTACACCGAGTCATGTGACACTGCTCAGGGCTATGTGCAAGGGGCCCCTATGAAACCCCCTCATACCTTAAACCAGGGATCTGCAACCTTGGCTCTCCAGCTGTTAAGGAACTACAAGTCCCACAATGCAATGAAGGAGTCTGTCTTGATTCATAAAGGCAAATGCATTGTGGGACTTGTAGTTCCTCAACAGTTGGAGAGCCAAGGTTGCAGATCCCTGCCTTAAACAGAAACCATATCCATTTAAACATAGATGTGTCCGTTAAAGGGGAAATCAACCCTGTAAATAAAATGGTGCCTAACGGACCGATATAAAATTCTGAGCAATTTCCCAATCATGTGTAACGGTCACTGCTTTTGTCTGATCCTTTCTGCTTCTGTGGTTCATGAAACAATGTAGCAGAAGTCATTTAGCTAGCTTCTGCTACATTGTTTCAAGCCAAGAACCAGAGAAAAGAAAAGGAATAAACATATGCTGACTGCTGCTACATTGTATCAATAGTACCAGGCCCAGTGGGGGCAAGAAACTTGCTGCCGTCAATAGGAAGATATTTAAACTCTTACCTCTACTTTAACTTTAATTTAACTAACTCCAATCTTTTTTCCAGAAAATTCGTGATTATCTGGCGCATCCGCAGTTGGAGACATTCGCCGGTACTGATCCGAATTTCACAAAATTTCCTGATTTCTTTTTTCGGAAACATCAAGACTTTCGCCACATGCGCAGTAGATTCGCATCGGCAAATGCGTCCAACCGTGCATGCGTCAGAAGATGCAGATGATTCCAGAGAGAAGACCGCTGCTTTCTTTCATTAGGCAACATTTTAAACTTGAGTTTATTTCCCCTTTAAGGCAGCCACACTGGGGTAAATTCACTAACCTGTGCAGTTTGCGCCAGCGACCCCATCGCCGCACTGCGCCAGGAGAATTTTCCGCCAGTCCGGGGCTAATTCACTAAAATGCCAAGTTGCGCAAAGGGAGGGGAACGGTTTTCTAATTATCGCTACCGTTACTACGTCAGACAAAGCGAAGTAACGCTAGCGATGCCTAATTTGCGTGCGGCGCCAATTTAAACGTATAACGGATGTATATGCTGCAGCAACTACAGGACACTACACAAGCCCAGGAAAAGTGTAAATAAATGAAATAAACTTGTCCTATTGCCCTACACATCTCCCCACTGTATAGTAGAGTTGCCATTATATAGGGAATTAAAGGGGGGAAGGAGGGTACTCTAAAAACAAATTACGCTCTTTTTCAGCCTATATCCCTTCAAAATTGATTGGACTTGACCTGGCAAAGTAAAGTCTAGCGCAAGAGGTAACGTTCAGTAAAATGCGCATCTTAGTGAATTGGCGTAATTACGACCCTTTGTCAGTCCGCAACTTCGCCTGGCGTAAGGGTGCAAAGTTGCGTTAGTCTATCTCAGGGATCTGCAACCTTGGCTCTCCAGCTGTTAAGGAACTACAAGTCCCACAATGCAATGAAGGAGTCTGTCTTGGTTCATAAAGGCAAATGCATTGTGGGACTTGTAGTTCCTCAACAGCTGGAGAGCCAAGGTTGCAGATTCCTGACTCTATCTACTTCGCTAGCGAGAATTCAGTGTCGGTAATTTAGCGAAGTTACGAAACGACGTCACGGTGGCGAATGTTCGCTAACGTTAGAGAATTCGCCCCAAAGTTTCTGATATCTGACACTGCACGACCAGATATCCCCCCCCCCACCAGGCAGATCAGTTACGCTGCTTTAGTAGTTAAGACATAATCCAACGCCGTCTAATGGTATTTCTACTGTGGCCTATTTGTGACAGCTCCAGCCTCGGGGGTAATACCAGGCAGTAGTTTATAATGCAAGCAGCCCTATCACATGTTCTCTAGAACTGAAGGAGGTCAAGTTAATTGCCTCCCAAACTGCCTGCGGGGGAGCAAAGTATAAGTCTCCAGCTGATACAGTCTGAGCAGGTGAAATGACCTCTGGCCTCCCTTCTCTGAGCCTCTAATAAGCAATTCCTATGGCATTCCCATAATCACTACTTTCATTTTCATTGTCCCTGAAATGGTTAATGGGAACAGCAGACTCTCACCTCCCCCCCCCCCTTATTTCTGCCAACAATGGAACAAGCCTACATAATAACAAAATCTCTGGAGTGAAACTGATAATTAAAAAAAGAAAAAGAAAATGAAGTGGAAGTTAATGAAAATGATTAACACAGTATTCCGGTTTATGTGCAACCCAGCCGCAGTGATTTGCTTCTGCTCCTGGTAAGAGAAACCAAAAAAAAAAAAAGGGGGGAGGGGGGGACAGAATTGGGAATATTGTGAGTTTTGCAATAAGTTAACCCGAAAACTAGGGATGAGAGGAGGCGCTTGCCCATACTTTGGGAAAAGAACCCCAACAATAAAGTTGCCGAACGAAAGTAATTCCACACGATTTCCTGAAAACGTTCCCTGGTTATTTATAAATGTATTTGCTATTGAAACAATGTAGCAGAAGCCATGTTATTAACCTGCTGCAGGGTTTGGAGAGCCTAAAGCAGCAGTGCAGAATGGGACAGACCGGCAGCGCTTTCAACTGCAACTACATTTATAAGTCACTTTATAACCATTACAGGAGAAGGAAAGGTTAAAACTAAATAAGCCTTATCAGAAGGGTCTATATAAATACACCAGTAAACCCTCAAAGTAATGCTGCTCTGAGTCCTCAAAAGAAAGTATTTTTTTCCATCTATTGTATACACATGGGCTTCTGTATCACACTTCCTTTTTTCAGCTCAAACCTCCAGGGCTAGGGCTTGAGCATGCTCAGTTTGCTCCCCCCTTCTCTGCGGTAATCTGAGCCCAGATCTGAGTGAGCAGGGAGAGACTCAGGCATGAAGTGATGTCCCACCAAGCTAATATGGCAGCTGCTATCCTAAACACAGAGAGAGCTTCTAGAGAAGTTTACTCAGGTACTCAGGAGATTAAAGTGTACAGCCCAGATTTTCATTCCCTGGGTATGACAAAGGGCACTATGCAAGTCCCTCTATGACATCACATCATTTAAAAGGCGGTTCACCTTGAAGTTAACTTTGAATATGTTATAGAATGGCTAATTCTATTGTATTTTTGCTTTTGTATGGTTTTTGAATTATTTGCCTTTTTCTTCTGACTCTATCCAGCTTCCAAATGGGGGGTCCCTGACCCCATCTAAAAACAAATGCTGTCTAAGTAGTGATGTGCGGGCAGGCAAGACCTGTGCGCCGGTTGGGTTCGGGCCAACAAACACAAGGAATTCAGGCCATGACCTAAGTATTTGCTGCTTCCGCTGGCATCTATTTATAGACACACGTCTGCCCGCCTTGCCCCCTCTATGATGTCAGAGGTGTGTGTGTGTGGGGGGGGGGAGTTGGGGGGGTATATAAGGAGGCAGAGTGGTGGGTTAGGACCACACATCCCTATCTGCACATTTATTGTGATTACTCATCATTCTATTCAGGCCTCTCCTATTCATATTCCAGTCTCTTATTCAAATCAGTGCATGGTTGCTAGGGGAATTTGGACCCTAGCAACCAGATTGCTGAAATTGCAACTGGAGAGCTGTTCCCTATGGGACGGGAGAGAGGAACCCCCCCCCCACCAAAAAAACCTTTCCTTTTAAATTACAAGTAGCAGGGTTTTAAATGAACCCACAACTAGTTCATAGGGACAAATCAATCATCTTATTATCTGTCAGCAGCTAATTGGCCCATTTTCAGGCCTACTTTAATGATATTTATCCAAAATCGACCCAGTATCAATTGAGCAGGTTTGATGTTCCTGTCCAACAAGGATATCATTGGTGTGTTGTTCTGCTGGGTCTCTAGATCCCCAGGCCAGTGTGATTAGGCCCAGTGATTGTCCAAATGGGGCCCAGACCTGATTGTTTGGTCAGTGCATGGACGGCAAAGCACAAACCTCCTCTTCTCTGTGTATTTGTTTAGCTGCTTAGAAGGGAGCTGCCACACTGCTCGTCTAGACTGAAGCAATTTACAGAGGCCAAAATAAGCAAATTGTGTGCCTAGGCCAGTGATTCAAAATATATGGGTCCAGACCCTAAACTGGGTCCCTATGTTTATGGTGGGTCTTCATGACCCCGTTAGTAATGGGAAACTGCTGCGACAGTCCTTACTGTCATAGTTCTTTTTCATCCTGAAAGTAGTTTGGACCCACACTGAGAAAAAGGTTAAGAAACCAAGGCCTTGGCCAAAGGCAAACAATATGGCAGCTGCTGCTCACATGTGTAAACAAACAGTACCCAATTAAATTGTGGGTAAGATTCCCCTCTGACAGAAGGTTTCCAGGCTTTGGTTGTTCCATCTGTTGCCCAAGGACCCCCCATGGGAGACGGAGTGGGATTGAGAATGGATTCTTCTTTATGTGATGCAAATGAGGACCAGAGGACACCAAAGTGCAAAATAAACTTGCGGTGGAGCTGAGCCGGGGGAAAGTTGGCAGGACTTGGTTCCCACAGGTAGACTGCCAGGCCTACATGACGGCAATCCTTACTAACTATCACTCCCCCAACGTCCAGTAACCCAAGTAAACAGCATGGCGGGATGTGGGGAAATGTTATAAAAATGCTTATTTTCTGCTCCAGCAAAGGCCCAACATCCTGGGAACGAAAAAACAGTTCCTTCCGAAAGAAGTTCAAGAGAACTCAGGCAGCCGAGGATGCTGGGAGTGGTAGTGACACAAGGCCTGCTTGGCGGGGTCTGCTTTGGCACCTTAACCCCTTTGTTGCTGGGCTATTCTTGCTAAATAGCGCGGGACTGTCGGGATGTTTATGCAATCCTTGCCTGGAGCAAGCAGCCTACATGTAATCTACGCTGAGGCCTATGAGAAGGGATTAGAGATTGGAGCACTCCAGATGACTGCAGCCAAATCCTCGGCCCATTAGAACCCCCTCCTTTCTCCCTCCGCCCTCCCTCTTTTCCCCACTGACACCCCCTTATCTCACCTTGGATATAGCAGCTGGAGGACGAGGAAAGTCCTTTCTTGGATTTGCAGCCCACCAACTTCAAGCAGATCTCCAACATTTTCATGTGTTGCATGCGGGATGTGCCTCCAGCACTTTTTGTTCCTTGCCCCAACCCTCCAGCATACGAGGAGAAGACCAGCGCAGGTCAGGCCACTTGGCCTTGATCGATTCCAAGTCTGTTTGACTCACTGGGGCTGTGGTTAGGAATTGGAAAGCAGCAAAACCAAAAGAAATAAAAAAAACCCAGGCCTGGCACGTCCAGAAAAAGGAGAGGCTCTCGGATACTCTGGGTGGAAAGGGTTCACATCACCGAATCCTTAGGGGTCAATCTGCCCCATTTTGATAGAAGTGTAAAGTTGGGCAGTCTTCAGGCAAAGTTCTTGTAGAACGGCGGGACTCCTCCGCTGCTCATTCTCTCAGTCCATTAGGCAATGTGTGTAGGGCAGGGAGAGCTGCTTACGTTAGACTGCCAACAAAGGGCCCCCTTCATGCTCTGGCTGCCTCTAGTGATGACATCCGAGGTCTGGAAACGCCTACAAATGCACAGAGCATTGTTAACCCTGTCCTACGTGCTCAGCCCTGCAGCCTGCCTAACATTATATCCCAGGCTGAAAGTTAGAGGGAACTTGTAAAAGCACAGGAGTCACAGGGAGGAAGAACTCAGCCCGGCCCTGGATCGAGGGATCCAGTTATGGGGGGACCTTAGCTCTACAAGCTTGATGCTACTTACAGACAGAAAATAAAACAGGGATATCCCAGCTGTAATGGAAACTTATGATCATTTCTATGCATCTTTTATTGCGGTCCATAAAAACGCAGGCGGGAGAGTTCATAATAGATACAGGGGTTTTTCACTTTTGAGATAACTTTTAGTATGATGTAGAGAGGGATATTCTGAGACTATTGGTATGGGACCTGTTATCCAGAAAGCTCAGAACCTGGGGTTGTGCAGATAATTTGGATCTACTACCTTTGTTCTACTAGAATATCATTTTTAATAAACCCAATAGGTTGGTTTTGCTTCCAATAAGGATCAATTATATATTCATCATTTTATTATAAGTTATATCTTCAGAGAGAATCTATATGCCAGCAAATGCATTCTTCTAGGGTAGTGGTTTCATGGAAGGAGCAGCGGCAGGGGGGCTCAGACGGAAGATCAGATAAGTGGTGGGGAATTGTCATTTGCTCTCCTAGATACACACGAATAAGTATTTGGTGTCACATATGTTTGGAACGAGTGGCTGATAAACGATTTCCCATGTCTGTACCCACTACATGAGATAAGTGGGCCATGACCAAATACTGAATGTCCAAGGATGTCCCTGACCAAAGGATGGACCTTCAAGTGGAGGACCTGACCAAAGATTAAACCTTTAAGTGGGGGACCTGACCAAATGTTCGACCTTCCAGTGGAGGACCTGACCAAAGGTTAAACCATCAAGTAGAGGACCTGAACAAAGGTTGGACATTTAAGTGGTGGACCTGACCAAAGGTTGGACATTCAAGTCCAACTCAACTCTGTGTAATCCTCAATAAGACACTTAAATCTCTGGTGTAGACAAAGTGTGACCAAGGATTGACTACTATAAATTAGTAAGAGTGCCCACTAGCAGGTGGATTAGGCTTACCAAACCTAAAAAAATACTTTATAGTATCCCAAATAGCACAGATCCCAACGCTCCACGTACAACGCCTGCCCCCATTGTGGGTTGAACTAGAAAACTTCTTGACACACCCGTACTCTGCTGAAACTTTAGTGTGGACCCCACAGAAAGATCGACCAAAAATCCTAAGCCCAAGCCTTCTCCAAACAGTCACTATATGGGGCTTAAATGCCAAACAATACGCTTTAATGTCCCCACACTGTCCTTCATTCAAACCCAGTCCTTTAAATGGTGGATGTCAAAGAAATTAACCAGACTAGTGGACCTATGTATGGTAAGGGGCCCCTGTACAATATCCTATTTAACCAACAGTTATGGCCTTCCTGAAAAGGACGTTTTTAGAGCATCCCAACTCCTACACTGGGCCAAAGAGAGACGGAAACTAATAAACCCAGATATACTTTCCCAAACATACTTTGAAAGGTGGTGTCTAATGAAACCATACCTCCATAAATGGTATCACTTATAAATCGTAATTTGATAACACCTCTGGGAAAAAAAGCAGGGTAGTGCCCTAATGGAAGAAGAATGGGTCAAAGCTTGGTCTAACCTGAAATATAACTCAATCAAACACAATTCTATTAGAAGCAGGGTATAAGGTTCTTACAAGATGGTACTTAACACCAGGAAGATTAACAAAGATATACTCCCAATAACCATTGCTTCTGGGGATGTGCGACCTCTGGCTCTATGGGACATATCTGGTGGTTCTGCCCAAAGGTGATCAGGTTTAACATCACAGAGAAGACAAGAATCTAACAGTGTTAGCCATTTAGAAGGAAACTAGGTCACAAACTACTTTGGTTGTCAGCCTGAGGCACTTCTACAAGTCATTAGGTTAATACCTACGCTTACACCAATTCTTGTGCTAAAACAATGGTAGCAGCCGTCAACAACAGTCAAGGGACCTGAGGGAGGTACCTCAGGAGTAGAGAAGTTCATGAAACTTCTACTTACACCCCTGGTTTATTCCTTACATTTAACGATCTGTCCGTGTTTCACTGTCGGTTAACGGCCACTTCAAGCAGGTCCTAAAGGGGTTGTTCGCCTTTAACTGAACTTTTAGCATGATGTAGAGAGGGGTATTCTGAGACACTTTGCAATTGGTTTTCATTTTTTCATTATTTGTCGTTTTTGAGTTATTTGGCATTTTATTCAGCAGCTCGCAGTTGGCCGTTTCAGCTATCTGGTTGCTGGGTCCAGTTGACCCTAGCAACCATACCTTAATTTGAATAAGAGACTGGTATATGAATAGGAGAAGAATTGAATAAAAAGATAAGTGATAAATGTGTAGCCTTACATAGCATATGTTTTTAGATGAGGTCAGTAACTCCCTTTTGAAAGCGAAAAAACAGTCATCAGAAGAAGGCAAATAATTAAAAAAAAACAACAATGAAGGCCAATTGAAAAGTTCCTTAGAATTATTCATTCTATAAGATACTAAAAGTTAATTTGAAGATGAACCACCCCTTTAATAACATAGCCTCATGGCAACATAGTCTCATGGGTTGGAGAATAGGTTTCTTTTAACTTAAAGTCTGCCCACTGGTATATTGTGTACAGCTGGGCTTTCCACAGAACACCACTTCTATTGTCTTAATCTTGTCCTACTAGAGTCATCTTATCCAAACATCTCCATCTTACCCCCCTATGGTCATCTTATCCTACCATTTCCATTATTTCCCACTGTGGTCATCTTATCCTACCTTCTCCTAAAATAACTAACATACTCCACTCTTTTTTACCGACAAGTAGATTCATTGGGCAATATTTTGGACTCCAGATAATCTGCTTTGCCACCTTTAATAGATGAGACACCTTTAAGAGTCCACAAACTGCCCAGTGAGGCCCAAAGAGTAGAGATTGTTGGTGAAAAGAGTGGGGGGTGAAATATCCTAATAGTAGCATAAATAGGAAATAGGTTTATTTTTCCATAACTTACTCCATTATCCTATGCTGGGCACAGAAGGGCCTTTACTGTCAACAGAACATCACTTATACTGTCTTCTTCTTGCCCTACTGTCTCCATCTTGTCCAATAATGGTCATCTTATCCTACCATCTCCATCTTGTCCTACTATGGTCATCTTATCCTACCTTCTCCATCTTGTCCTACTATGGTCATCTTATCCTACCATCTCCATCTTATCCTACTATGGTCATCTTATCCTACCATCTCCATCTTGTCCTACTATGGTCATCTTATCCTAACATCTCCATCTTATCCCACTATGGTCATCTTATCCTACCATTTCCATTATTATTATTTCCCTTATTTCCCACTATGGTCATCTTATCCTACCTTCTCCTAAAAGAACTACTATAGTCCACTCTTTTTACCGACAAGCAGATTCATTGGCCAATATTTTGGAATCCTAAAGATAATCTGCTTTGCCGCCTTTAATAGAAGAGACATCTTTAGGTTCAGGTTTCCTGTGAAATGCTACAAATTAAAACAGCCACAATAGAAGTTGCAGTTGGGCCTCAAAACATCTGAAAACCACTTATCTAGAGGAACAGAAAGACCCAATGGGTGGTCTCAATAAGCAATCATATACGAATAACAGGAAAATGTTGTGTCGCGCTGGATATGAAGCAGACTACTAATCAGTGCTAGAAAGCACACTCACAGTGCAAACACTGAATATACCCTTAATGATGTTCTACTGGTGACAAGAGAAGGGAACAGTCGTAATTCAACATGAATGAAAATTAGGCTAACTATATAGAGAAGCAGCGGGGCACAGCAGCAGGATAGAGAGAGGAAGAAAGAGAAAATTATTAATGTCAAATTACAGATCCCTTGTTACAACTCACCGAGAATTCACCAAGCCGCTTAAACACCACGCCACACATTTTTGGAAGTTGTTTACCAAAAGCGTTTAGCATTTTTTCTGCAGGTAGAGAGATATTGTGCTGAGGGGGTGAATTTAGCTGGGTTTAAATAATAGAAAACCTGCAATTTCATCAACGAATGCCAATGTTTGATCAGGGAACAGTAGATACTTTAAGTCAAGTCATAAAAAACCCCATATGTATGGTCAGCATTGGGTAAGGGCGATCACAGTAGTCTACCAACTGTGCAGAACTATGATATGAGGGTATCGACCATCAGGTATGGCTATTTGATGATGATATTATTGATGCCTTGCATTTCCCTTTGTTGTGATCCAAATTGCCAGGTATTGCCCAGCTCAAGATGAAAATATAGGAAATATCTGCTTATTTGGAGACCTCACCAAATATGCAGGCTTCAGGTATATGGCTTAGATAAGAACAGATAGACAGTGTATTAGGACATTAAACTGGAAAAAAACAATTACAACAGATGACATCACTAAGCATACACACCACACAAATGACATCATTAGAACTGATGACGTCACTAAGGATACCATTTACAGGATGTTCAGGGTTCTTGTGTATCATAAGGGTATACAATGAAAAGAACATGTAATATTCAGCCTATACGTAAGTGCTTTCCCATACAGATGCTATTTTATGAACTTATATATGAGCTTCACTGTAAATTAATTAAGTTAGTTAAGCAGGCTGGGAAAATAATTTCTTAGCACCGGAGAGGTAAAAAGTGGCATTTTCAAGAATAATGTGCTCCAGGCAGTGCTGAAATAATTAATACCTTTTAATAAACCACAACTGACTTTCTTAAATTGACAATTCCCTTTAATTAAAATGTGGTTGACTGCAGACTGTGGGTTATTGAATGTACTTTTTCCTTCATGAGAAAGAGGCTTTGCAGAATGATTTATTTTTCAAACAGCAGCTTGACTGAAGATCAAAATACTTCTAAAAGTATGTATGAATTACCCGAACAAAAAGCATGGTAAAAATTGTAGTCCTGAAAGGCGGGATAGCAGGTATAGTAGGGAGAGATGGTGCCTATAGTAACAGTGGATAATAGTCT